>BQNB010053079.1:1857-40197 GCA_026074375.1 Tanacetum coccineum
AGAAAAAATACAAGCAATAACAAAAATTAGCATCCCCACTGTTATTTCATGGTTGAATCTTAGGAGAAGAAGATCACTTGTAATGAACAGTACCGAGACATGAACAACAAACACATGATACATTACACCCCTGCAGCTCTGATGCCAATTGTTATCCCTAATGATTCACATAACAAGAGACATGATCCGGAGGTCGGGGAGGATTGAACAAATGTTTAGCCATATTATTTGTGAGAGAAAGGGAAGATGTGTGTTTTCTAGAGAGAGAAACACACACCTTATTACAAGTGAAATGAATCCTCACCCCTCCATGGAAGTATGGAGGGGATATATATAGGTCTTGACTCTCTAAACTATCTTAACTAGACATTTTAGGTCCCTGTGAGTCTTACCTATTTATACTAATGTAATTCTGTATTAGCCGACATATTTTAAGGCTAACATAAAACAAAGTGTGGTATCAATCATGTAACTGAGTTTGCAAACGAACATTTACAAGAGCTTGAAATCATTAGAGTAAACAAGTTTATTTACCAGTTTATTGCATCATTACAAATAAATAACCTTAAAACTAATTAACTTTGTTTTTTAATCGGGTTTTTAAGATAATAGAAATCTAAGTGAAAAATTTCTAAGTATAGAAAATTTTATAAAAATTCAGCATGACCTATTCGTTTATAAGACGTTTCCCATTTTAACAAAATTCTATGTTTTTTCCCTTTCCAATCAATCCGTGTTGCAAATACCTCAATATATATCTAAACGAACTTAAACAATTAACCAAAAACAAGTATAACCAAACACACCCATAAGGGCTGTTATACCAAACGCACCCTTAACAGCAAACCAAACGCACCCTAAAGCTGATAAACAGCAAACCAAACGCACTCTAAAGCTGATAAACAACAACCCAAACGCACCTTAAGGCTGATAAACCCAGATCCAAACACCCGTATGCTGTAAATCGCAAATCCAAACGCACCCTAAAGGCTTATAAAACATAATACCGGAAAATAAATAAATAACACTTTTATTTAACCAATACCACCATTAGATCCAGTTTTAAATTTTCTAAATCTCGTAATATTTATAAACCGATTTTACACATCAACCCACAAAACCTACGCGTGCCCTCACACTAAACCACGACAACCCAGATATCATTTCTTAGAGGTGCCAACGGAGATGCGACGGCTGTGCCTGGGCTGAGCCGTGATGGTGGTGGCTGTGGTAGTAAGGAGGGTGGTGGTAACAGTGGTGAGATAGAGATGGTGATGTGGCCACGGTGGAGGAAGGTGGCGACGGTGTGGTCGGTTGTTGGCGTGGAGGTGGCGACGAGAGAGATGATGGTGAGGGTGGTGTGCGGATGCCATGGAGATGAAGGTGGTTGCATTGTCGTGGTGGTGTTGGTGGAAACGAGGTGATAGTGGATATGACGTGGTGGATGGTGTCGTTGAGATGGAGATGGGGAGATGAAGGTGATGGCGGCGTGGAGATGGTGGTGGGGTGACGGCAGCCGGCGGCTGGTGGTGGGTTGGCTGGAATCTAACTAAAAATTAGGTGACGACGCCAGAAATGTTTAGAGAGGGAGAAGAGATGTATATGTGTGTGTGTGTGAGGCTATGTTATAAATGAAAAACCCTAATTGTTTACATATATATTGGAAAGTTTTAATAACATGTGACAAGCCCTAGATAGTCTAGGGTAGATGATGTAAATATTACCACAGGGACCAAAAGTGTAATCTTTTGTAAAATATTGGTTTGGGACTCGTTTAAGCTAGTTAACGGACGATTCAAAACACGAAAGTTGCGCCATTGCGTTCCAAATGATTCTTCCTATAAAAATGAGTATTTACATGACTATTATTTTATAAATGTTTCTATAAAATATATTTAAAATGTTTAATATTTATTTGGGTATCACGGGCAAGCGTTGTCCGTAAAATTAAAAACTTTAATTTGAACATTCGCGTTTTTAAATAAACGCTTTTGAAAAAAAATATTACATAATTTATTAAATATTCTTATTTAATAAAAGTGATAATTAAATATAAATTTAATTATTTTTATGTCGGTACGCGTTGTGTTCGGTTTTCAAAACTTTGCGAGATATTTTCTCGTTTTCTTTTCAAATAAGTTTGGAAAATAAATTTTGTAAATGAGAGATAAATAATAATAAATATGATTTATTATTTAAATATGTTTCAAAATTTTACCGGCTACGTGGTAATCGTTTTTATGTGACCGAAAAAGGTCGAAAGTCAAAAAGTCAAGTCGGAACCAAAAAGTCAAAGGGTAAAATAGTAATTTAAAGTTTTGAAATTTGCCGGTTGTGACAGTACCCACCCCCTAAAGGAATCCCGTCCCGGGATTCGATTCGAGTTAACCGATTGTGTGACCAAGAAAAGATTTAATATTTAACAAATCTGTTTTGAACATGGCGTTGATAAGTTTATTCAACAAAATTTGATGTTTCGACACTTCCTAATATACGGAAATTTTGGCTAGGTTTGACCAGGACGTTTAATCCATCAGAATAAGTACTTTATAAAAATATCATTACAAGTTTTATGATTGATGTAAACGTGTTATAAGGAAAGTCCCTTGATAGTGAAAACACCAGAGGAGAAAGTGTAGGCGCGTGGGTATGTCTGTATAAGGGTTTCAAATGTTTAAAGGCAGAGTCTAGTTTCTAATATCTGTAAGGTTCGACGATTAACATCGAACGAGGCTAATGAATGTAAGTATTCAACTTACTTAGAAAGCACGAGGATGAATCATGACTCAACCCATCGTAAACAAACTGTGCGAATAAAGTGTAACCGAACGGCTCCAACCGCGACTTAATAAATAGCCGCGCCTTAGAACGAGAAATAATAATAATAACGAAACGTTGCACACAACGTTTAATTAGGAAATAGACAACCATATATGTTTGTGCTTTACTTTAGTCAACAAAATGTGTTTTTACGAACTTATCAAGTTTATGAAGATGTTACGACGTTCTTACGAAAAGTTACTATTTATAGAAAGTTTCCATTTTAGGAAAGTTTTTAGTTTCGGGACGTTAATAGCATCCCCTAATTTAATCATTTCCATATTTCCAAAAACGAACTAGTGAAACCCTAGCGTCTAACCAAAATCCTTAGCTCGCAAAATAAAAACTTGCCATATTTAGAAATGACCAACGACAACGACTTATCATTAAAAAAAAATTCCTAAACCTTCGTTTTAAAGACTTTTGGCACTCAATGAAACTTTCAAAACATTTTTAAACGTCTGTTTACCCTCATTTAAAATTCAGACCAGTAACTATATTTTTCTAAATCACCCATGGACTTGACCATAAACTTAACCATAAGACCGCCATTTTTTTCAACTATCCAAAATTCCTTTTACGCCAAAACTAATAGACCAAATCCACTATAATACTAGCCTAACCTCATCGCTATCTTTATTGCAACTCACAAATCTCACAACCTCTCAACAAGAACAAATTATATATCCGAAATCATCAAAAATATTTATTAAAATAATTATTCATTTTAATAATTTGAAAATCATAGCACAAACATATGGAGTCACGAATCAAAAGTATAAGAATACATAGCAACAATAACTATAACAAACTGTGATGGGATGTGGAAAGTGATGACATTTCGAGAAATAACATCCCCAGTATAAAGGTCAACAAATGGGAGGAGCTCGCGAGAGAGCTTATGCGATAGGCGGGGGAATATTGCACGCAGTCGCTAGTTCTAGGATGAATCAAATCCATTTGCTCAAGAGTGCTCAAGTCGGTTAGCTCCACAAACAGTTCATGATCGTAAGGATTTGTAACGTCAAAATTAATAACATAAGAATGAGATAAGGTAGTTCAAGTGAGGCCTCAAGATTCTGCTGAGTGGTAAGACACGATTGTGTTCCTAGATCTTTTGAACATATTTCAATGATTATCGGGTTCGAGTTCATACTCATGTCATATCAGTAGTGTTCCCAAATCTTGAAAGTAAGCACTATTTCTCTAAATTCTAGGTCGTGTGTCGAGTAGTTCTTCTCATGAACTTTCAGTTAGTGGTAGCTAGTCCTTAGGCTGATTTTCGAGTAGACGCTACATTCTCGTAGTTGATCAAAAAGATCGCCTATACTAGGTAACGGGTAACTATTAGCTTGTTAAATTTTCGGTAGTCCTTGCACATCCTGAAGGATCCATCAAAGCTTTTTCGGTACGAGAACCTCAAAATTCACGTGATTCTATCTCACTAAAAGGTAAGTATATTGAAGAAAATCTTTTAGTTCTATTGGTTATAATCCAATTAGAGTGATATGTTCATCATTCTGGAACCTTACAATCCGTAATTTCCATGACTACATGGAGCATGATTTGGTCTCTCGGCTAAGGTTGTGGTGTTTCCATATGCTAAGTTTGAAGAAAATAGATTCATACATAATTCCATGTAAACAAAACCATGACGGGCTTCGTGTAAAACGATATTGTATAAGGTTATAAAAAATAAGTTCGAGACCACTACATCGCTCACAATGTCTTAGACAAATTTTAGAGACCATTGTGTCATCCACAATGTCTTAGAAAAGTTTAATATTTATATACGACTTCCATATAAGTAAATAGAGGAATATACGTAAGGCGAACGTAAACCGCGGAGAAAAGATAACTACAAGAAAAGATAACCGCAGAGAAAAGCAAGCGTAAGCTCATAGCAAAAACACGTATAAGGCACACATAAAAGCACGTAAGGATCACATACTGGTTATAGACCAGACCTAGATATTCTATCTGGTTCTCTATAACCTTGGCTCTGATACCAATCTGTCACACCCCCAGACGGGGCCTGGACGGAATGCATGTCCGAGGGCATGACGTCATAATAATCCGAACACAAAGCAATAAAGAACGACCACTATTCATGGACGTTTTAAAAATCATAACTCGTTGTATTAATTTAAAAAAATAGATAAGTTTGACATGATTCAAAATAAATTAAACATTTGCGGAAGCGTAAGTAAAATACAGCGGAAGCATAATTAAGTTTTGAAAAGTCAACGAGTATGAATGAGGAATAAAATCTTGATAATGGTATCATATTGCACGTAGACTCCACATAGCACGTCAAGAAGTCCAAAGCTAATCACCTGAGAAAAACATGCTAAAAACGGTCAACATAAAGTTGGTGAATTCATAGGTTTAAGTAAAACATTTATGAGGATCAAAAGCGTTTAGTGAATATAGCTTTACTCAGAGTATTATAAAAGCATTTAGCAATTTGAAACATTCAACGAAACCAGTATGGACCACAAGTTATACAACGTATGTGACAGTTATAACGAATACAACTTCACATGAAAGTATTTACTGTTGCGCTAAGCTCATGACACCAATGCTAATAACAACAGGGTATATCATATCATGCCACATAGTATTCCTGCCCTTAACTGGTGTCTCAAACCAAAGACCACCACAACGCACATCGACATGACATATATATGTTTGTTCTTCGTTAAGTGGAACCAAAGCAGATAAGGATAATTAGTCTCAATAGATCTATTTATTCATTTTTCTGCAGCTCACGGAAATAAAAATCAAAAAATGATGATTAACCGATCCAATTGCCATATGACTAACCCCGGTTTTTTTTTCATGATAGTTCGGGCAATAGTGGTTTGTAAACAAACTTAGGCAACACGTAAACATGAAATGATAACTGAAAACACTTGTGTCCAATGAAGAAATAACCATTGCATTTATAAACAGCTGTAAATAATACTTAAATTATAATAAAAAGTGTGATATAAATCAAGTAACCAAGTTTGTAAGCGAACATATAATGGTTTGAAATCATTAGAGTAAACAAGTTTGTAAACGAGCATGTTCTCACCCCAAAATTTATAAGGTAATATAAAACAAGTAAAACGTGGGGCTATGAACTCACCTCGACGTTGCAGAACAATTGGCATATATGCAAATAATATGCACAACACAAACGAAAGACGAATCGGCTCGACCAAGAAGTTGCAGCTTAACTTAACGGTTATATCCCACTAGTTTAGGATGATGAATTTGGGTTTTCCGATGGATGAGTACATCAACGCGACCCGTTGATAAAGGATTTGGATTTCAAGTTGTATGAGTTTGGTGGTTGGTTAAATAAAATAAATCGAAAAGCAAACGCCAAGTATGTAATATATTCCGTATATATTACGTATGAAAATAAACACTTACATAATTCATATGTTGAACTATATAATGAAGACAAACATCTAAAAGAATAAATCGAAGTGATAATAAAGAATGTGATAAAATAATTAGACCAAATAATTCGACACGTTTTAGGAAAACACCACTTAAATAAATAAATAAAAGTTCTTATATAAAAGAAAACGTACGTTTTAAAGTTACGAATTAAGTAAACGATGTTTGTAAAGTTTTTACAAAAGTTATGATTTTATCTTCTAATCGAAAGTTATAAAATATAAATAATATTTGATAATTTAGTATTTCGTTTTATTTACGTGTTGTAACCAAAATAGTTGTCTCGTTTATAAAAGTATAACTTTCGTTCGTTGTCGAGTTATTGTATAATTGTAAATAATATATCTTTAAGTATAACTTAGTCCGATTTATCGGTTTCCAAAAATAATAGAAGTTGTAGCGAGAAATACTAAGTATAAAATTTTATAAAAATTTAGGCATGACCTCTTCGTTTATAAGACGTTTCCATTTTTTTTACCAAAACTCAACGTTTTTCCACTTTCAAAACAATCTGTTTTGCAAATACGCGTATGCTTCAATATATATCTCATATTAAACGAAATCAACTAAATATTAGCAAAAATAAGTAAAACCAAACACACTCGTTGTGTCGCAAAACAGTGAACCAAACACCCCCTTTTGGGGTTGTTTTCCATAGAAACAACACCCCTTAAACCTGTTGTACCAAACACACCATTACGGGCTGAACCAAACACCCAGTTTGGCTATTATACAGCGAAACAAACACCCCTAATGGGCTGTTGTGCCCACTGCCAAACGCCCCTAAAACTGCTATTAAACTCGTATCCAAAGATCCCCGTTTGGCAGTTTATACACCAAAACCAAACGGCCCAATAGGCTGCTAAACACAAATCCAAACACACCTTAAAAGTTATAAAACATAGAAATAAAATATTAACAACCAATATATTTATTAACCAATTTAAGCCACCATTAAACTAAATCTTGCAATATACTATAGATCGGTTTATACAAATCAAACCACAAATCTTTAGTGTGCCCGCACTCTAAACCATTAAAACCCGATTCCAAGGATGGTGACGACAACGGCTAGGCTACCGTGATGAGGTGGTGGTACTGACACGGCTGCCGTGGTGGCAGCGGTTGTGATGGTGATGGAGGTGTGTCAATGGCTGAGCCGCGTGGTTGTGGTGACGATGGTGATGGGGGAGGTGAGGTGATGGCGGTAGTTAGGAGATTATGATAATGGTGGGTCGGCTGATGGCCGTGGTGGGGTGGTGTTACTTAGGCGACGGCAGCAGGAAGTTGGCCGGAAAAAGGGTGACGAAATGGAGATGGTGGTGAGGTGGTGTTCGTCGGTTGGGGAGGGTGACGAGGTGGCGGAGATGGTGGTGCGACTGGAGGTGGGAGCGAGGGTGGTGCGGGTGGAGGTGGGAGATGGCGTGATAGAGATGATGTGGTGAAGGTGGCGGCTGGTAAGTGCGTGGTGTTCGGTCTTGAATGACAGCGGCTGTGAGATGAAGGTGGTGGTGGTGGCCGGAAAATGGCCAGATTCCGGTGACGGTGCCGGAATAATAAAGAGAAGGAGGAGTGTAGTGTGTGTAGGTTAAGTTAAATGGAAGAAACCCTAATAGGGTTGGGTATATATACCCAAAAGTTATAAAATAAAGTGTAATCTGTATAACAGTTTAGGGTAAAAATTGTAATTATTCTCCTAGGGACTTAAAACGTAACTGTTTAGTGTATTTTTATAAAGTAATGGTCTGGGACTCGTTTCGGTAAGTTAACGATTGATTTAAATTACGAAAATTGCGCCATTGTTTTCCAAATAGTTTTTCCCATAAAATTGAGTATTTACATGACTTATTTTATAAATGTTTTTATAAAACTTATTTAAAAATCATTATTATTTATTTGGTACCATTGGGTGTCGCGGGTAAACTTTGTCCGTAAAAATAAAACTTTAATTTGAACCTTTGCGTTTTTAAATAAACGCTTTTGAATAAAATATTACATATTTTATTAAATATTTTTATTTAATAAAAAGTGATAATTAAATATAAAAAAAAAAATTTGTCGGTACGCGTTGTTTTCAAAATTTGGGGAGGGTATTTCGGTCATTTTTTGCTTGTTTTCGGGTCTCGGGCAAAACTAAAAAGTTGTCCGGAATGTCGTTTTACATCAAATTGCTTTAGAGTCCGAGTCGTGAAAACAGGATTTAGCGGGTCGTTTTTGATAAGTCAGCTTAGGAATAACATATATCTTCTCGTTTTCCAGTCAAATAAATTTCAAAAATAATTTTTGTAAATGAGGGATTATAATAATATTTATGATTTATTATTTAAAAATGATCGTTATATCAAAAATTACCGGCTGCGCGGTAACGTTTTTATGTGACCGTAACAGGTCAAAAGTTAAAAAGTCAAGTCGGAATCCGAAAAGTCAAGGGTAAAAAAGTAATTTAAAATTTTTCAAAAATTGCTGGGTGTGACACCAACCCAATCACGACTATTTTTTAAAGTCTGTTGTAACATTTATGAGATACTATATAAACATAAAAAAACGCACACCATAAATGCAAATGCCTCCTTCAACAATAACAGTATATACCAAAACTGTCACATGGTATATATATGATACATTCTTCTGTAAATAAAAATAATTAGGCTCAGATGTGTAAATGGGTGTAGGGTCACAGATATATCCGAATTCCGCCATGGTTGCAAAGAAACCTGATTGCATAGTAACCATTTACACTACGCCATCCGGTCATTGCCTCGCCAAGATACGGTTGGATATACAATGGCCCATTTCATTTTGGTCAGATTACAACAATCATCACAGCCCATTACCGTTTACCAAATTACCACCCTTTATTCCGACAAATGACTCTCAAAACATACAAAAGCTCCCAACACCCTGCACACTCAGTTTAACACATGTAATTTAATGAAAGCAATGTTAGGAGGTGTTCTGATTAGCTGTTCCAGAAGAGTACTAAAAAAGTC
Organism: Tanacetum coccineum; assembly: GCA_026074375.1. Classification (NCBI taxonomy): domain Eukaryota; kingdom Viridiplantae; phylum Streptophyta; class Magnoliopsida; order Asterales; family Asteraceae; genus Tanacetum; species Tanacetum coccineum. The sequence continues at coordinate 11,121 of BQNB010053079.1, forward strand.
CTAAAACTAAAAATTCTCGCTACAATATCTTATTAAAATATCAAATTCGCACAAATGACCCAGCATGTGACTTGTAAATGTAACACCCCCAAATAGGGTCGCAGCAGAATATGGGTCTGAGAGTGGTACATCATAGATCAATAGCACAAGATATGAGAACGACCTCTAAATGAGTCGTTTAAAATGATACATTGGATTTAATTAAAGTTGTTTGTTATAAAAGCACAACGGCTTAACATGTTCACTTGTAAATGTTAAGATTTTAAAACATAATAAATATCCCCAAAATGTAATGCTTCTAAATCTTTATGCAATGACATCCAAAATAACGACCACCAATGTATCCTTGTCTCGTACCTTATTGACCTGAGAAAAATATGCTTTAAAACGTCAACATAAAGTTGGTGAATTCACAGGTTTAAGCAATGTATAAAGTAGGACCGCAAGATTTCCACGTGTAAGACATGTTACACATACAATATCTCAAAACTATTTACGAAATGCACTAAGCTCATGACATTGAAGCTACAACATATATGTGTAAGCAAATTAATCCACATAATGTGCCCGTGTAGATGTTCAACCCGCAACATCCAAATTGTTCTGACATGGTATACATTCGTCGTTTCGGTACCTCTGAAACTAGTGAGTGCTACTTACCCGAATAGGGATGTCAATCTCTAATAGATCTATTCATAACATTCGCGCTTACAATCCAGTAATTAACAGTTCATGATTCATAGGCATAGTGGGTTAGAGCTACTTAGGCAAACTCGTAATTTGTATAAAAGTGTACTTGCGTCCAATCGTAAAATAATGCATGTTTCTCACCCTGAGATTTGTAAATCATTAGAATTGTATAAAAATAGGGCTATGAACTCACCTTAGTGAATGTAATTGATATATAAATCAAATATGAAAATCGTCACGTATAGTCCGAATGCAACCTAATTAAATATAGGTCGTATGAGTACAATGTACTTTGAATAACTAACACAACATATAATTCTATATAGTTACGTCACCAACTAAATGTGTTTGTTTAATTATATAATTAAACAATATAAATCTGTACTTTGAAAAATAAATGTCCATGTACTTGTATTTGTAAAGATAGTATATTTGTCTAACAATTGATCATTTGTTAAAAATACTCGATTTGATGTTTTTATTATTTATATAATGTCATCGTATAAATATTTCAATCGTCTTGTAAAAATAATATTTATAAAGTTAAAAACATGTATAAATATTATATAAGTGATACCACATCGTTTTGTAAAGTTTTTATTAAAAACAAACCAACACATTCATGGTCAAAATAGTGCACAAGTAAAAAAATAGTGCATAAGAGTTTTATAAACATTATATCTTTACTCGTTTAACCCGTTTATACTGTCCTATATTTTACATATACATGTCCTTAACGTTATAAACATCATAATTTACCCAGAATAAGTATTTCTTGAGTTTTTTTTTTTCATAAACTTGTAATATTTTATAAACATGATAAAATATAACTAGGTGATGATTAACTACATAACAATTATATAAAACATGAAATTAATAATATGAAAAGTTTAAGGTTCTTAGAAGACCTTAACAAGATGGATGATGAAGAGAAACAAAGTCTAAACCCTAACTTATCAAGAAAACCCAAGCTCTTCTAAAACAAGAAAACCCTAATTTCAATTATAGGAACCCTAGCTTTCTTTCTTCTTGATATTAAACCTTTGTAACCAATTAACCAAGCTTTTAATACACCTTAGATATACCTAACAATGAACCTTGAACACTTGAAATACTTATGAAATACAAAATATGAAATGTATAAGGGTGTTGAAATTTTGACCGTGTCCTATGGTGTTCTAGAGAGATTTTTTGCTTTGGATTTGCCTTGTTGGGGGGTTGGAAAGATATATAATGAACTTGTAAACAGAGAGGCTATTTATAACACAAATATCTAATCAAAACCACAAACCAATCCATGTTTTTAGAATAGAGTGTGTGACCGGTTATAAGAGGGGAGTAGGGGGTGGAGAATAGCTTGTAAGAAATGATATGTAATATTGTAAGAATGAGTCTGGTATAGTAAGAAGGTGCTAGGAAATGTTATTAACACATGTGGTTTATAAAAAGTTCAAAATAAATACTCATTGTGTTTCATATATATACATCCGGTTATATATGTATATGTATAAGTAATTTTATAATTTTTGAGTATTGGGTATAATTGTGAGTATTTGATTGAGTGTAGATAGGTATTGGTGCTTCCGTGTATGCCTAAATGTATTTTATTGCGAAACGTAAATGTTTTACGTAACCAATAAAAATAAAATATAAAAAGTTAAGTATTACTTTCGTAAAAATAGTATAATGCTTGCTTGATGTAAACTTTTATTTGTTTGGTACCCGTTTACGTTGATTGTTGATTTTTACTTTACGCGATTTAACTTAACGATAAAAATTAAAAGTAAACGCGCAAAAGACTAAAAATAAATAATGAAATACTTGAATCGTAAAAATGACCTGAAATAGCGGGATGTTACAGTCTCTTCCCGTTAAAAGAGCTTTTTCCTAAAAGCTTTAAGACGTGGCATTGGATGAATATGCGCGATTGGTGAAGAGGTGTGGATACTTCTTCTTAAATTGATCTTCACGTTCCCATGTGAACTCATGAACTCTCCTAGAGTTCCATCGAACTTTGATAATGGGAATGCGGCTTTGCTTCAACCGCTTGACTTCGCGATCCATAATTTCCACTAGTTCTTCAACGAAGTGGAGTTTATCGTCAATGTGTATTTCATCCACACTAATATTGCAATGGATCGTAGTAAACATTGTCTTTAAATTGGATACATGAAATGTGCTATGGACCCTGCTTAGTTGTTGTGAAATTTTGAGTCTGTAAGCAACATCTCCCACTTGGGCTAATACCTTGAAAGGACCAATATACCTCGGGTTCAACTTCCCTTGTTTGCAAAAACGGATAGCTCCTTTCCAAGGTGATACCTTTAACATGACTCGGTCGCCAACTTGAAATTTCTAAAGGCTTATGCCTCACATCGACGTAACTCTTCTGGCGATCACGAGTGACTTGAATTCTTTGCTTGATTTGAACAATCTTCTTGGTTGTCTTGTGAATCAGTTTTGGACCGGTGAGGTGAGCGTCGCCGACCTCGGCCCAACACACAGGCGATCGACACTTCTGACCATAAAGTGCCACAAATAGGGCAGCTTTAATGCTAGCATGATAACTGTTGTTGTACGAAAATTCGATCAGCGGTAAGTATCTTTCCCAACCATTCCCAAAGTCTATCATGCAAGCGCGTAACATATCTTCTAAGGTTCTTAATGTCATTTCGCTATTGCCCTCTGTCCGTGCGGATGGTATGTCCCGTACGCAATCCAAAACATACCCAAAGCCTTTTGATATGCCCTCCAGAAGTTTGACGTAAACCTGCCGTCACAATCACAAATGATCGAGACTGGTATTCCATGTCTCGTGACCACTTCTTTCAAGTACGGTCTTGCCAATTTGTCCATGGAGTCATTTTCCCTCATCGGTAGAAAGTGTGTAGACTTGGCAAGTCGATCCACAATTACCTAAATTGTATCATGACCACTTGACGTCCTTGGGAGCTTGGTGACAAAATCCATAGTGATATTGTCCCACTTCCATTGAGGAATTTCAAGTTGCACCAACAAACCATATAGTTTTTGATGTTCAGCTTTGACCTTTAAACATGTCAAACATTTGCTAACATAGGTGGCAATGTCGGCTTTCATGTTGGGCCACCAGTATAATTGCTTCATGTCTTGGTACATTTTGTCAGAACCTGGATGAACAGAATATTTTGACTTGTGGGAATCATGCATAATCAAAGTCCTTAGATCACCATAGCACGCAACCAACTTCTATTTCTCAAACACAACGTTCCGTCTGCACGCGGTTCTAACCTTTCTTGTTTAGGGTTAATTAGGTTCCTTTCTTGAGCATACCTCCCAGATCTTCAGCCACGAGGTTTTCGGGCTTTTTGCCTCAGTCTGAGCTTCTAAAATTTGCTTGGGAAGATCCAACCCAAGCTAATAGTCATAACTAAGGCTCGAACCCATAATGGATTAATTCGTTCTTTCCTGCTCAAAGCGTCTGCCACTACATTAGCTTTTCCCGGGTAATAACGAATCTCGCAATCGTAATCACTGAGCAACTCTAACCAACGACGGTGCCTCATGTTCAATTCCTTCTGATCAAGGATGTGTTGCAAACTTTTGTGATCAGTGAACACGTTACACTTTGTTCCATACATATAGTACCTCCAAATCTTCAGAGCGAACACTACTACTCCTAGCTCCAGATCATAAGTCGTGTAATTCTTCTCATGGATCTTCAATTGAAGTGATGCATAAGCAATCACCTTCTCGTTCTGCATTAACACATCACCTAATCCCTTATGTGAAGCATCGTAATAAATAATAAAGTTCTCGGCTCCTTCAGGTAAAGCCAAAATAGGTGTTTTGGGTTAGCTTGGTCATTGATTTGGCGATCTTCGAAAATCCTTCAATGAACCTTTGATAGTAACACACAAGACCTAAAAGTGACGAATCTCCGTGGCATAATTATGGGGGGTGAAGATGCCCAATCTTTAATGGACTCGATCGTGATGAGATCCACGTGAATGCCCTTACTGTCAATCACGTGACTAAGGAACTGTACTTTTGGAATCCAAATTCACATTTAGAAAATTTTGCATACAACTCCTCCTTCCAAAGCAATTCCAAGATTAACTTGAGATGCTCTTCGTGCTCTTACTTGCTCTTTGAGTAGATCATCGTCAATAAAGACAATCACGAATTTGTCCAGATATGGTTTGCACACCCGATTTATGAGGTCCATAAATACAGCCGGTGCGTTAGTCAAACCAAATGGCATAACTTGAAATTCATAATATTCCATTCGTAGTTTCTGAATGCGGTCCTTCGGATGTCTCTTCTTCTCAACTCCTTAGTTGACTGAAACCCGACTCAGTCGATCTCGAGTAGACAACTCGCCCTGTATGATCAGAACAAATCATCAATCCTTGTTAGCGGATAACGGTTCTTCACCGTTAGCTTATTTAATTCCCGGTAATCGATGCACATCCGGAATGATCCATCTTTCTTCTTGACAAACAAGACCGGAGCTCCCCAAGGTGAGGAACTGGGTCTTATAAAGCCTTTGTCGGAAAGTTCCTGCAGTTGATTCGACAATTCTTTCATCTTGGACGGAGCTAATCGATAAGGCGCCCGTTCTACAAGTGCAGCACCATGTACTAAATCGACTTGAAATTCCACTTGTCGGGTTGTGGAATACCCGGCAAGCCCTCGGGAAATACTTCGGGAAAATCTCGAGTAATCGGTACATCTTCAAGTCGCTTCTCCTCCGACTTGTCTTCAGTCTTCTTCGCGGTAACATGTGCCAAAAATATGGGACATCCCTTTAGCAAATACTTTTGTGTTTTGGTGCACGAGATGATGTTTAATCGAGACTCATGTCCATTGTCGCTTCCGTCACCACAAAAAATTAAAATTTCATTTCCAAAGGGAACGCGAACGAGTTTCTCATCACAAACGATTATGGCATGATATTTAGATAACCAGTCCATGCCAATTATGACGTCAAAACTACCCATCTCTACGGGCATTAAGTCGATGGTGAATGGATGATTCAGAAAATTCAAAGTGCAACCCCGTATAAGTGTATTAACCCAAATTATTCTACCGTCAGCTAACTCGACATCAATACCATGGTCTAGTGTAGATGTGATGATATCAATCAAAGAACTAAATGTAGTAGATACGAAACTCCTATCGGCACGAGTATCAAATAAAATCGAACCATAACGATTGTTTAGGAGAAACATACCCGTAACAACATTGGCATCCAGGTTTTTCCCTACAGTGCCCACAGCATAATCTCTCACCACAACATTAACCATTATCCCGACCTAGATTTCCCTTGTCCCTGATCTTGTTCCTTAACTTCGAAAATTTAAACTTTGGTTAAAAGTTTGTTTCTTGAACCCGACGGAAAATACTTACTATACTATTATTTGATATAATCCTTATATACTTAAATATTATATATAGAGTGTGTTCGGACGCGCATCAATCCCATACACTATTCCCGCGCTAATGCGAGTTTCTGCATGTGTAACACCCCCAAAATCACAACGCATCGGAATATCACTTGGGGTGCTACTTCATAGCATAAAGTACAAGTTACAGAAAACGACTCTAAGTGAGACGTTTTGAAAAGTCAACCATTCGATATTTTTTATAAAATATCAGAGTTACAACAGTTCCATTTGCAATGCAATAGAAAACATTTTTAAATCGTTTATCGAATGGTACTCAATTTATAAAGCCTTCAAAAATATATCCGCACGACTCGAATGCTCGCAATGCTCAGCTAGCAAAATTATAACCTGAGAAAATACACGCAAAATGTCAACAATAATGGTGGTGGATTCATAGGTTTAAGTAAAAGTAGTGTTGAAATAATTCAAGTAGTATTTCAGTAAGAAAAGTAGCTTTACAACATTTCAAAGTATTATTTTCGAAATCCAAGTAGTGATTCAATAAATCAAGTAATGTTCAGTAGTGGACCACAAGATTTAAGTAATAGTAGACTACGAAACAAATTTAGTAGTCCAAAACATGTATTATTGCACTAAGCTCATGACCCCGAAACCTTAACTAGTTTTGTGCCCCTGAGAAAATATAGGATGCTTGCCAACAACCTAACTGTCCTCACAATGTTAAATGCACCATGGTCAACTTGTGACCAGAAATTCAAGGCGGGGATTGTCATGAAACCACAGCTCAGACGGGGATTTTTAACCGATAGATCTATCCCAACACTCGCGTTCTCTACAATAGCAACTAATGGTTCATGATTTGTAAAGGGGATTAATGGCAAAAAAAAAAAAAACAAAACAAAAAAAAAACAAAAAAAAATGGGTACTTAGGTAATAATATGATCTGGAATAGCATACAATTGAAAAACACTTGTGTCCTATTTAAAACAAATAATGTGTTCAAAACTCACGGTTTCATATATAGGTATTCAATGATCTCAAATCATGTAGTAGCAAATCAAGCTTTAGTAAGTTCATGAGTAAACAACCATGTATCGTACATGTTTTTAGAAATCATGTAGTAAGCAAGTAAAAGCTTTAGTAAAAATAGTCATGTAACGCTTATGTAGTAGAAATCAATGAGTTTACTTGGTAAAACGAGCATGTATTCTCACCCCGGAAACAGTTTTGAAAAACCATAAAAGAGATAAGTGGGGCTATGAACTCACCGAGAAGCAATGAAGTATCGAACGAGAAATTTAACAAGGAGAAAATGGAGAAAACGTCTCACCCGGGACCTATAATAATTGTGCGCGTACAAGAATATATTTATAAGAAAAATGCATAAAACGCATAAGAATGTAAAATATATATATTCTGACATATATGAAATTTTATATCGTAGAATCCATGAGTGCGCCAAACTTACTTATTTATACCCACTAAAATGATCCGCCTTTTGTTTAACTTCATTTTAACCCATTCCGACTAATATTTAACTTTAATGAAAATTACCCATTTTGACCCATTATAAAGATTAAGACATTTAGATGCGAACTAAAGTGAAAGACTCACTTATTAGTTGCATATTCAGTTTTAGTTAATATATTTTACGCCTAATCATTTGCTAAAACACTAATTGATTAATCTTAAAAATTTCGCCATGTTGACTTTAATTATAAATTTTCTTAAGTCTGACCCGTCCGAAACGTCCGACTAGATTAAGTTTTCAAGACTCGGACTCTAAACCATTTTGATGTAAAACGACGTTTCGGACAACTTTTTAAATTTAGCTGAGACCCGAAACCCAATAGAAAATGACCAAAATACCCATACAAGTTTCTACAGAAACTTTATTTTTTTGAACTAAAATGTAGTATCTAATCCTAAGTTTTTCAACCCGTTAACACACGTTTTGAGCCTTAGTTATCATCGCGGAAAGGCAAAACGGCATTTTAAATAACTTTTTAGTTTTACCCGAGACTCAAAACTCCACAGAAAATGACAAAAATGCCCTTTTACGATTCTGCAGCAACTTAAAAATTCAGCGAGTGCTGATTGGATTTTTATAGTTTTTCGAAATTTCAAACGGCCGTCAAACGTTCGTTTTTAAGAGTTATGAAACGATCCATATATCGAATCGAACCTACGGACATCCTCTACCATATTCTTATGGCCAAATTCTATTTTGAAATTTTTCACCCAACCGAAATTGACACGCAAACTTTCTGCAGTAAAAGTGAGACTTAAAAACTCCGCCAAACGTTATTTTTTGCACCCAACATGCTTCAAAATACACCTAGCTAACCTATCTCCGTCTAGGGATGGCAAAAAAACCCGAACCCAATGGGGAAATCCAAAACCCGAAGTTTTTGGGGCGGGCGGGGCTGCTTATCGGGTTTCAGGGCATTAACGTGGATTTTTATCGGATTCGAGGCGGGGAAGGTGGCCCCTAATATCCCCAACCACCCGCCCCAAAATTTATATACATATTGATCTATAATATTCATATTTTGTTATTTTAGTATTTACGATATAAAACCAATATTATGATTTTTTTTTTGTAGTTTCTGTATCTTTGTAAGTTGTAAGTTGTGATTTAGAAAAAACTGACATTTGTGTAATGTTTTTTATAACAGGTTTTAATTTTTCTTTAACGTGGTATCATTATTTATGTTCAAATTTGTTTATGAATTGCTACTACTAATAATATTATTAGTGGTTTCTTGATTATTCATAATATTTTGCATGTAATCACATTGTAAAAAATATGGCAGGGTAAAATAATAATAATTGGATAGCCTATGAGTATTTAGGGAGCATTTGCACTCGTAAAGAACGGGGCCCAAACATGATCCCCAACGGGGATTGGAGCGGGTTTGGGGGAACATATCGCCCCAATAGAGCGCTCCAATAAGATCCTCATTGGGGATCGGGGCGGGTTTGGGGTGTGGTTTGCTAATCGGGTTTGGAGATGGATGGTGGCCGCCTAAACTTCCAAAACCCGTCCATTGCCATCCTATCTCTGTCCACTACATCGCCAATCAATAATCCACCCTCAAACATAACATGCACTAAAATCCATGGATTAATAATATTAGAATAACATACATGCATACATAAATAAAAAAAATCAACATAAGAAGTAAACAAAAATACTTACAATCTCTTAGGAATGCAAGAAAATCAAAACACACAAACCCTCCTTGGGTTTGATCCTTTGCCGAAACCCCAACACCCAAAATCAAAACCTTAACTTGATTTTTATGACCCAATATCTTGCATAAATACTTATAATCAAACTTTTGTATCACCAATTGCACCAAAATCAAAGAAACCCTTAAAAATCAAAATCTTGAAAATCACATTGCATGTTGATTTTTAGTGTAGGGATTGATAAGGGTTAATGTATTAGTGATGTATAAGTGATTGAAATTGGTTGGATGAATTTTGATAATGATTTGGAGTGTGTTTGTGTTGGCTCGTCGGTCACAGAGAGAAAAGAGGGAGAGACAGGCAATTTTTTTATATACTGTGTTTTTGACTATGTGAGTTTTATAAAAAGAGTCCAACTCTTAATAAGGGAACAAGTAAATGTCTAGTTATTTTCCAAGATTACAACAAAAATATAGGAAGTGTTTGTTTTAGAGTTTAGTAGGAGAAGTAAAAATAATAAAGGGAGTGTTTGTTTTGAGGTTAAGTAGGAGTTGATAAAACATAAGGGGTGTTTGATTTCTAGTTTAGTAAGAGCTAATTAAAAGAAAATGGGTGTTTGGTTTTTTATGTTATATTTATTTTATATGTTTATTTTTATTTTTCTAAAACATTCATACCACAATATTTGTTTTAAAACACTTAGTTAAAGTATTAAAAAGTGTTAAAGTACTATTTTTGACACGGTTTCGGCAAAAACGTGGGAAAAGTCGAAGAATACTAAAATAAAATAATTAAGCTTCCGAAGCTAAAACATGAAATTATCGATTTCTCAAACGTTAAAACGAATAGGTATTCAGAGCATGACTCGCGAATAATTAAAACGACGATTTTTACCAAATCGACTAAAAATAATAAAATAAATTCTATAAAAATTTGAAAATATAATTAAGGCTCGGTTAAAATATTAACCGTAAAATACGAGATGTTACAGAAAAGCTCATTTGCTTGAGGACAAGCAAATCCCAAGTGTAGGGGTATTTGATGAGATGTCATTTTATACACTTTTAGAGTCATTTAACCCCCTTAATCATGCAAATATGCCTAAAATACGCGCTTAATCATTTCTTTTTTTGTTTTTAACATTTGGATGACATTTTGAGGAAATACACGTGACTTGGAATCAATTTAAGAAGAAACGGACAAGAATTCAACTCTATACAAAATTTGATATCAAGAGGGCATACAACGCGTGGAGACGGCGTCGCAATTTCTTGCGACGACGTCAAAAGGCAAAAGCGACGGCGTCAGAAATTTGGCGACAACGACAGAAGTAGCTGACCTAAAAGAAGTCCTAAATGATTCGGCGGGCGGTCGACGTCACAATTTGCAAGCGACGCCGTCGCGATTGATTTCCTATATACACAAACCCTAGTTTTTTAGTTTAAAGTGTGGAATTAGTGAGGAATATTTAAGGAATGATTTTTATCAGTCTTTAGGTCAATTTGAGGGTTCTCAAACCCTATTGTATCCACCATTACTCCATGTTTAATTAAAGTGAAGTTCTTTTATCCCTTTAACCTTTCTATATGTCTATGTATTGTTTGATTAAATGTTCTTCGCTTTCTATTAACATGTTAGGCTAATTTATTACTGTTTGCTTATGATTGCATGAAACTTGGTTTGTAATTCCTTTTACTATTGCTTCTTGTTGGTGGTGTGCACGTTAGGCTCTAGAAAACTAGCTTCTTAATTGCTTACGAAGACGTCTACGGAAACGTAATTCTGTAGAAAGGATACCATCGCAAATTAGTCTTCATACTACTTTGCCCTAATATGGTTGATCACCTTTTAAGTGTTTAAATGCATGTAATATACTCTTAGGAGCCCTGTAATAGTCTTCATACTATCTTACTTGTGCGAGTTCGTGCAATTTGTTCATGAATTCAGAAATACTTACACATTACACCGCAAGGGTGACGGGCAATAGGATTAGGAAGATCAAACTAAGAAGTAGTTCATGATTAAATGAGCATGTTTGTTTACCTATACGAGTTTCCAAATAGTTAGATTAGATTATAATTAGTTTAGTAGTTAATTAGTTTAAAACAAACCCCTTCAAACCTGAGATTTTACTTGCTTTCTAAAAAAATATAAAAATACAAAATAATCTTCTCTAACCTTAGACTCAGTGATATTTGATTTGAGCCCTACCAAACTATTTCCTTAGAGAACCGATAACAACCCCACGTTTGCCTAAAACTACAACTGCACGATTAGGTACTTTGCCTATGAGATTGTAAAACATTTTTCAGTTTTGCAAAACTCCGCATCATGCTTGCTTCAAACCATACATGGATCTCTGAAGTTTGGCTCTTTTAGGGTACTTAGAACTTGAAATCCATAGGTTGCTCAATATAAACCTCTTTATAAAGTGGCCATCTAGAAAGGCAGTTTTCATGTCCATTTGCCATATCTCATAATCATAGTATGCTGCTACAACAAATAGTATCCTTATAGCCATAGTGTTACTACAATCAAATAGGTTTCACTATAATAAACTCATTGAGTTTGTGTATAACCTTTCGCTACTAGTCTAGATTTGAATGTGTTTACATTACCATCCATATCAGTCTTCTTCTTGAAGACCCACTTGCAGCCAACAGTGTTGCTACCATGTGGAAGATCAATTAAGTCTCAGACTTCGTTATTGTTTGTGTACGGGTCTCATGTGTTTGCTAGAAATTAAGATTAATATGGTTATTATCTGAAATATCAGTAACAAAGATGTTAAAACAACGGTGTGTCATTTGTGCGCAGTGTTTGCTTTCATGTTTCACGCTAATTTATTAACAGTTTAACAATAATGGCATTATCAGATTTTTGGACGATCAAACATTGCTTTATAGCAATGCGGTTTTTATAATACATTAGGGCTGTTTTTGTGTGTCAAATTCAAATAACAGTTGTTTGGATATTATGGTTTTGTCTACCATTGTGTTATATTTTTTTAGGCTATACGATATTTGAGCCAAATCATTATTATTCTGTGTCCTGATTATGAGCCATTGTTTATTTTTTATTTAGGCTATCCATGATATAGAAACATAATTATACTAATGTTAGAGTAAGAGTATAGTCTTTATGATGCTTGCAAAAACTGCTATGTGAAAAGCAGGTGCTGATTTTATATGGTTTCTTTGTGTGCTCGCTTTACTTTGGCTATATTATTTGTGATTGTATGTGCATCGTAATATGTTTAAAGCCTGACGGGTGGTTTCGATTGCTGATTTTAAATGATTTTTATAGATTATAGTTATATTGTTTGAATTTGTAAGTGTTGGAGCTATTTATATCATTGTGCTGAAGAATTGCTAGATGATTTCATAACATCTATTTATTTGAAAAGGAAACTGATATCTTTTAGACTTTCATGCATAATAATGTTTGCTCAGTTTATGTAGTTTGAGTCATCTTGTCATGTTTTGTATTTTGTAATATATTTTGGAAGCTAATGCGTGGTTGTGTTTCTTGATTTTATGCAGTTTGTATCATCTTAACATGTTTTGCGTTTTGTAGTGCATCCATTTTATATATTGAGCATAATTTAAGTACAAAACGAACAATGTTTAAGGTCATGCGTTTGTTGGATTTTGAAGCCCTTTTACTCCAGTTTCGTTTGTTATCTACAATGTAAGATGTCAGTTTCTTGCGTTGTTTACTGCAATAAGCTTACATAAATATAACTCCCAAAAAATCTGTCAGTTGGTAAACTCTTTGGGGTTTTTTATATATGAAGAGTTTTGTGAGTTTTAGATGTGCCATATATTCGGCATAAACTGTTTCACCATATGCTTGCATATTGTTGTTATTTTCAGTTGTAATACATCATATTCATAAACATCTTATTATTATCGCTGTTTGTAAATGAAATTGACGGTAAAATGAGATAGCGTCATGAATAGAGTCAAATTGGGTCCATTCGAAGACCAGGTATTCTACCACACATTCATTAAGCCCTAAAAATCTTTCGGTTAGTATAGCAATCTAACTTTTTTTGTAACATGTTTATATAATTTCATTATAGACGTCAACAAAAATGTAACAATTATTGTGGCTTTTGTAGGTGTTAGAAAAGTTGGAAAATATTTTGACAAAAGTTATATTCTAGAATTGTAGCTCTAATGCCGTCAATAAATGACAACATTCATGTCCTAAACATCAATCCGATTAGTTATGTGGTGAAACAACATGTTTTTAGACGCTGCCTTAACACGAAAATGTGCATTGCTATTTTCATGGTCCTATTTTGCTCGCCAAACCATTGTTGTTTCAGTTTTAGTTTCATACACATCTTATCCTAGTTTAAAGCACCTACTGGGGAACCATAAATTGTAGTATTCTTTATTTTACGCTTCACTAGCTGCTGTTTTATAAGCTCAATAGTTGGTCGACAAGATAGTTATGTTTTTGTATACAATTTGGACGCAATCAAAATTTAGATTCCTTTGCCTAGACTACCATATAATAAACTATTATTGGTATATTACAAGCTTATTTTCTGTATAAATAAGTTTATGTGTGTCTGTTTGCATTGTATTAGGAAAATATCTAAAGAGAAAATCATCATATATTAGGCTCCACAGCAACGCGCGACCGCCTAATACCTCGTTTTTATACGTCTTAAATTTTGTTTATAAAGAACAGGTGCTTACTGAGTTGTGAAAGTTATGTTTTGGGTAAAGGGTTTCCCCGGTAAACAGTATTACACCAAGAAACGTTTAAGTACAAAAGGTCTGCGGTGAAATCTACAACCCAACCCATTACATGCGGCCAAAGCAGGAAACGCATCAATGTGCAAAAACCAACAACGAACATAAGATTGACAAACCAATCTCATCACAGTCCATGCAAGGACATTCACAAGCATCAAGAGCTACTAGTAAATTACTACATAAGAATGACACACCATTCTTATGACTACCAAAAAAAGACGCACAATCGACTTTCTAACTGAACCATCGAGATGGTAACAACAACTCCTGAAAACGTCACAACAATATCTAATCAAATCCGTTAATAGCTGATAGTTTGCTAAAAACTATAAGGTTATCAATGCACCTTGTTACTACAATGAAGCATTGACTAGTCCATAGCAAACGGCTCATGGTAAAGACATATCAAATCCGTTGATGGCTGGTAGTTTGCCAAAAACTACAAAGCCAACTTAGTTGGATGTTGCTGTGTAGCTGTGAAGAGAAGACAAAGACTAAAAGACAAAGTATGATCTGGTTTTTCAAAGAACATCAAACAGATCATCATTCAAGAGAAGCTAAGGACTTAAAGACATGCTTGGATACAATTCTCAAAAGCCCAAACTAAAGACAACTGAAGAAACTTGAAGTTAACAAGTGAAGTTCAAGTTTAGGGGAGGATTGTTAGGAATTTTGTATAACAGACTTAATTCTGTTAGTATTATAGTTAGTTCTGCTAGTATAATAGTTAGTACTGGTAGAAGGATTATCATAGTTAGTACTGGTAGTGTTAAAAAGTTAATACTGCTTATGTAATAGTTAAGTCTGCTTACGCAGAAATTAGTTAGAGTTAAAGATATGCATGAGATATCTTAGGAAAGGATATGCATTATCTTTATACGCGTTTTGTAAAGCCCATTAGGGTTTCCTTAGTCTATAAAAGGAACCCTAGGCATAGTCAGTAGATATAGTTCTACACAAGATCATAGAGATCGAATAGTAATCATAGTTTGTAATCTGTAACCTAGGCAGATTCAAAGTTTAATAGAAAAGTTCTTTTGTGGTATTCATTATTGTTCTTCTTAGCAGTATTGATTAGATTCTGCATAATCAATAGTGTTCACTCAGTATTTCAATATTGTTGCTATAGAATTATCTAAAGGATCAAACTCTTTGCAAGCTGAAGGTTTAGATCTATTCAGTAAATCGATCCAACACAGCTTCACTCAAAGTATTATGAAAGGATGTTTAGCAATTTAAAATGTTCAAAAAAAGTAGTGTGGACCACAAGATTTCAAAACGTATGTGACAATCTTAGCAGTTTACGATTTCACATACAAAGCACATGAGACTATTATAACAAATACAATATCACATGAAAAGTATTTACTGTTGCGCTAAGCTCATGAAACCGAAGCTCAATTTAAAAAGAAGCATATTATATGCCAAATAAGAATTAATTTGCCCTAAAGGTATCCGACCAAGATTACCTACTGAAAATTCGACATGGTATATATCCGTTTATCGAGAGCCCCGTGGGTAGTGAGCGCTACTCACCCGGATAGGGATAATTAGTCCCAATAGATCTATTTATAACACTCGCGCTTACTTAACCAGCCAGTCGGTCAAGGAATTAACGGTTCATGATAGTTCTGGCATTAGTGGTCTATTCGCAACTCAGGCAACACATAACAGGGAAAGTAGATCAAGATACTTGTGTCCATAGTAAAATCAACCATGTATTTCCAAAAGAAAGGCTTTAAGTAATTGCATCCATAAGTAAAACAAAGTGTGGTATCAATCATGTAACTGAGTTTGCAAACGAACATTTATAAGAGCTTGAAATCATTAGAGTAAACAAGTTTGTAAACGAGCATGTTCTCACCCCAAAAGTTATAAGGTAAATATAAAACAAGTAAAACGTGGGGCTATGAACTCACCTTGATGTTGCAGAACAATTAGCAAAAATGCAAATAATAAGCATAGCACAGACGGAAAACAGAACGGCTCGACCAAGAAGATGCAGCTTAACTAAACGGTTATATCCCACTACTCTAGAATGATTTATTTAGGGTTCAAGTTGTAATAGTTTGGTGGTTGGTTAAATAAAATATATCTAAAAGCAAACGCAAAGTATGTAATATATTCCGTATATATATTACATATGAAAAATGTACAATTATATAATTCATATGTTGAGTTATATAATAAAGACAAACAATCAAAAGAATAAGTCAGAGTATATAGTACTTTACAAGTATTATATAAGAAACGCAAGAAAATAATTGTAACAATATAAAATATCAACCCGTGTAAGAATTAACTAATGAATTAATAAAGATTTTCATGCAACCAGTAGATTAACGTTTTAAAGTTACGAATATAGATCAATGATAATTTAAAGTTTGAACAAAAGTATATTATTTTTTTATATCGAGAATTATAAAATAACTATTTTATAATTATATTATTATCGTACGGCGTTATTAACTATACTAAGTTGTCTTATTTTATAAAATATAGTTTCAATTTATTTACCGTTCATATTGCATCATTACAAATACAATAACCTTAAAACTAATAACTTGTCTTTTATCTTGTTTCATAAGATAATAGAAATCTAAGAGCAAAATAAACTAAGTATCGAAATAATTAAAAAAATCAGCCAAGACCTAGTTCTTTAAAAGACGTTTCCCCATTTTCAACAAAATTCTTATGTTTATCCTCCAAACCAATCAATCCGTGTTGCAAATACTCAATATATACTAAACAACTTACACAATTAACCAATACAACAAGTCTAACCAAACACACCCATAAGGGCTGTTCATTCCCAAACGCACCCTTAACGTATTGTCTGGCCCCAACGACACCCTTTAACGGGCCACTAACAGACGAAACCCAATGCACCATAAAGCTATTATACAGCATAACCAAATGCACCAAAGCTGATAAAAAAAACCCAGCAACCCAAATGCACCCAATGCTGATAAACCCCAGAATCCTAACAACCCCTTATTCTATAAATTCGCAGATCCAAACCACCCTAAAGGCCTTATAAAACACAATACTGGAAAGTAAATAAATAACACTTTTATATACACCAAAACCACCATTAGATCCTGTTTTAAATTTTCTAAATACTCGTAATATTTTTATCAACCGATTTAACACATCAAACCCTCAAAACCTATGCGTTCCCTCACACTAAACAAAGAAAACTTGGATATCATTTCTTAAGGTGTCCAACGGAGACACAGTGCTGTGCACGCGGCATTGGAGCGTGATGGTGCGGGCTGTGGAACGAGGAGGGAGGAGGATGACAGTGTATATGGTGAGATGGTTTATGATTGCCAAGTCTAAGAAGGTGGTGCCGGTGGAGGTCTGCTGTTAAGTGCAATAGGTGGCGACGAGAGCGATGATGGAAGGGTGGTGTGGCGCTGCCAAGAGATGGAGGTGTAGGCGTTGTCGTGTGTGTATTGGTGGACAACCGAGGTAATTGGTGATATGACGGAGGAAGCTTTCGAGTGAGATTATGGCATGTAGAAGAGATAGGGATCATGAGGGATGGGCGGCGTGGAGAATTAGTGTGGGTGTGACGGCAAGCCGCGCTGGTGGTGTGGGAAGGCCGAAATATCATCGAAATTAGGTGGACGGCGCCAGAATTGTATATAGAAGGGGAAGAGATGTATGTGTGTGTGTGTGTGTGTGTGTGTTGTGTGTGTGTGTTGTGTGTGTGTGAGTGTGTGTGGTGGTGAGTGTGATATGTGTGTGGTTGTGTTTGTGTGTGTGTGAGGTCTATGTTATAAATTAAAACCCTAATTGTTTTACATATATAATTTGGAAAGTTTTAATAACATGTGAACAAGCCCTAGATAGTCTAAGGTATATAAGTAAATAATACCACATGTGACCAAAAGTGAGATATTTGTAAAATATTGGTTTCGACTCGTTTAACCTACTTAACGGACGATTCAAAACAGGGGGGGCGAAAGTTTCGCCATTGCCGTTCCAAATGATTCTTTCCTATAAAAAGGAGTATTATAACATGACTATTATTTTATAAATGTTTATAAAATATATTTAAAAATGTTTAATATTTATTTGGGAGTATCACGGTGCAAGTGTTGTCCGTAAAATTAATAAACATTAATTTGAGAATCCGCTGTTTTTTAAAGAAACGCTTTTAAATAAGATATTATACATAATTTATTAAATATTTTATTTATAAAATGCTAAATAAATAAAATTTAATATTTTTTGTGTCGTTACTCGTTGTGTTCGTTTTTTTAAAACTTTGCGAGATATTTTCTCGTTTTCTTTTCAAATAAGTTTGAAAAATAAAATTTGTAAATGAGAGATAAGTAATAATAAATATGATTTATTATTTCAATATGTTTCAAAAATTTACCGGCTACGCGGTAATCGTTTTTATGTGACCGAAAAAGGTCGAAAATCAAAAATTCAAGTCGAAACCAAAAAGTCAAAGAATAAAATAGTAATTTAAAGTTCCAAAATTTGTCGGTTGTCACACTTGTGTGTTTTAATTCTTATTCATTTGTTTTTATATGTTTGAATTATTATTTGATCATGCTTTTCTTGTTTTTAACCTCGTCTTAATTGCAATCAAAAGTATTTCATAAAACTGTAAAAGGAAAAATCCGATTTCTAAGAACTATTTCAAACATATTAAATAAATTGTTTAAATTAATTCGCGTCTCATGCCATACGATTGTGATAATTAATCTCAGGTTGTATGTTGTATTTTCTACAGGAAATAACTAATAGAATTGCGTGCTGAAATTTTTTCCAAAAAAATGAATATGAAATTTTCACAGTGTCTGAAGACGGCGTCACGATTTTTCCTAACTGTGTCACGCCTCCAGACCTGTGAAAATTCGAATTATTTTATTATTTTTGAAAAATAATTTTGTAAAATTTCCAGTTTTGTAATTTTCTTAAAAACATACAGAAGCCTATGATTACATCATCACATTCATCCTATCTTTACCGCTTTTATAGAGTCAACCCTAAATTTTCGCTGTATATATCATTATCCTGCCGATTTTACGCCAGGTGTAGTTGTCTTTGATTTACAGGTTATATTTGATGAGAAGAAACCTAGAAATTTTTCTAGAGTTTCATGTGGAAATCCTTGGATAACAATTAGCCATTACATATGATTTCTTCTTCATTATTGACAAACCCGGGAGTACTAGTTTCTTTCGCTCTTTTTCTTTTCCCTATATTTTGTTTTTACGGGTACTTTCAAGAATATTGCGGACAATGTTCAACTTAAGTGTAGGGGAAAATAAGCCTTAACTATTCCTTCAATTGCCATTGGCTTGTTCCTAAAAATGATGAGTAATATATCAAAACATAGTGTAGACAGTAATTTTGACCCAAATTTAAAAATTTTGTGACACATACCGACGAAAACTAAGTAATTAATAGCTCTCAATGATTAGGAATTTTGAATGAACTTAGCACAAGAAACCCTCTAAAATTCCACCCTAAAAAATGTGAGGTTCTCCCTAATCTTTAGGAATTAGGTGTATCCTTTTTGAAAACCCAAGATAGTCTCTACCTTTAAGCTTTAATACGAGTAATGATCGTACAATCCATATGTATCTATTCCATCGTTATGGATGTGTATATGTGATTTTGTCACCTTTTCTGGAGCATTGGTATCGGTTAAAACTATATGAAAGTGTACCGATAGTATATTAAATTCTAGAACTTGTTTTTGTGATGCATCCCGAGACCGCATAGTAAGTATTAGGATTTGCTAGATAAGAGGCACTAGGATTAACCCATGTTTTAAACTTGTATTTGTTATTATGGTCACCTCGATCATATAACTATCTCACACCCTTGCCATGCACTCATTTTTAGTGCAGGATACCCGTAGTACACCCCTCTGAGCCTATCCTTTTCACGGTTCTCGTAATTTTTTGGTTAATCCGGACTATTAATGAAGAACAATTTTTACCCTACAACCAATTGTTACACCCAAATCGCCTTAGCCTACCTTGTATGTACTCGCTTTTAGTACATTATTGTTTAACCCAAGTTAATTATTTGAGTACACGGTTGCTAAGTCCTTATCCTTGTAAATACAGTTTTTGGACGATTGGGATTCATGGTAGTATTTATCTTATAAAGAATTAGGGAAGATGTAATTTATTACCCCTAATAGAGCTCAATAAGCTCCATGTTATGTTGATCCACCTCAATTCGGGTCATTAGTTAGATTGTAATTATAAGTTCTAAAACTCAAGTGTAGGGGTGTGTTTATATGCCCCAAGTGATGTATTATGTTATCAAAAAAAAGAAGAGATTGATGTGGAGTTTTGAAGAGTATTGTATATCTTTGTCCGAGTCTTTGGCTTAGCAACCCAATCAACGTGTGTTCTTATAAATAATTAGCTAACCACTTCACCCAAAAAGTCACCCCCAAATATTTCCCATCCGTTTTCGTTTCAATTAATGTTATCTTACACCTACACCCCACAACCCTTAAAAGCCTCTTTGTTAGTAATGATTAGTACTTGCGCCTAGCGGTGGAGGTTTGATCCTTTACCAAGCCTATGGTAATTTGTATGCTATGACAGGTAATGAGTGTTAAATATTTCGTTTCCCATACTGTTATAATTCATTATACACCTGAGAGAAAGAGAGAATCCAAACACTTATATGAGGTGCTAGTATATAACTTTCGTGCTTTTAATTACGAGGTCTAGAAGGTTTTGTCGTAAAATATTGTTAATACAAATAAACCGTAAAAATGTTTATTTATATTTTACGATCTACCTATATTTTACGATCTACCTATGTTTCAGATCGTATCATTACTCTGCCTCGCAAAAACACCTTGTCCTCAAGGTGTTCCTTTAAAATCTTGAGCCACGTGATTCCGGGATCCCAAATTTGTCTTTGATTTCCCTTGTAGTGTAAAATCGGCCAATAGCAAACTTGTAAGATATGTCGAGGAGGATGGTGTTTGACTTCTCTTCGTACAATTAGCCCAAGACTCCGGATGTGCCAATATGCAAAACCCTGATGATGGTGTGTCAGCCTAAACAACAATGCAATTTGGGTTTTTTCTGTCAACCCAAAGAATGACCCTGTCTCATGATCACATCTTTTTTTAATATTTCTATTAGGTTTCCTGGTTTGGCCCAAAACACCCATGAACTTTTTCCAAAACAGCTTTGCCTTTACCTTCCTGTTAGGACTCCGTTGATTTAATTGGACCCCCAAAAAATCGACTTGTCCCTCCTGATTAATCTCTTTCTTTATTGCTGCTTTGATCGATATGTGAAACTTTTCAGACGCCAATGTAAAATCTTGACGCACCAATGAGAAATCTTGACGCGCCTGTCTAAAAGATTCCTCCAATTTATATTGGTGAAATAACAACGTGGATTGTAGGCGTTTCAGCGTCTCTGTGACCTCAGCTAACCCTTCTTCAAAGCTCTTTGCTTCCATTCCTAGAGGTGAATAATGTTTTAGATGAACAGTAGCCGATGAACAGTAATAGGTTTATTGATACGAACCAGATCGATAATAGAATTGATAGAAGAAAATAACAATAAATAAAGATAGGTGATCAACTTTTGAGAGGCCGATCTCTCTCCCAATAATGATATTAAATCACTAAACCATTCATATTATTCAACATAATAAGAATTACAATCCTAACCCTCTATTTATAATAATCCTATTCTTGTAGAACAAGTCGGATCCTAATCTTTTCCTAAATAAAACATATCTATTATATATTAAAAACTATTTTAATACTTATTTAATATCTATTCCATAATTAATTATTCCAGGATTGTATCATTACTTTGCCCGGCAAAAACACCTTGTCCTCAAGGTGTTCCTTTAAAATCTTGAGCCACGTGATTCCAGGATCCCATGCTTGACTTGTAGTTCTCCCTCTTGTGGGTCATAATCAAACATCAAAAGGTGTTGGCATGGCTGTTCATAATTTGCTGGTGATCTATTGTCACAATTCAACCCGCCCTCTATAGCTTTAGTTTGCCCAACCTCAATGACAACACGAGACTTTGATTTCGTCCACACGAAAGGCCCTTTCCTTTTCTTTCTCTTTCTATTGGCAACACAATTTCAGAGACCCAAATAAGACCCCTTACTCTTATTCAAGGCACAACCAAACCCCTCTTTACCGACTCCTTTTTTCGTAGTCTTTTTGTTTCGATCATATGTCAAATCATCATAGCATGGAGAATTTTGAATCGGTTTTGTGGGTACCTTGGTTGCTACTGGTGGCGATATGGGATTCTGAATGAAAGATTGAATTAGATTCTTTAGTTCTTCAATCTTTTGATTTAGTTCTTCACGCCTCTTATCCTCTTTAATCTTTTGATTCAATTCTTCATGCCTCTTATCCTCTTCGTAAGCTCTAATAGCCATTTGTTCTCGTCTCTCAGCAAGTTTTTCCTTGATCTCCCACATGTCCATCTCCATACTTTGCTGCACAACTGCCATCCTTAGTTCAGATTTCACTGTCTCGTTATGGACCTTTTTGTAAGCCTTCATACTTGCTCGGTGCTCTTCCATTATAGCCCGCCATGTGTGTGTCATTGATACCCGAGATCAAAAGAAGATTTAACTTTTTAAGGAAGAAGATGATTTTCTGGTGGTGAAAAAGTGGTATTCTCGTGTATGAACAATAAATTTCTAGATGATAATGATGAAGTGAGATTCGGATGAATAGTGTTCTTGATGAATAGTAAACTTTTTTAACTTTTTTTGAAACCCTAGAATCAAACAGCTCTGATACCAATTGATACGAACCTTGGAACCGATAATAGAATTATAGACAGAAAATATTACGATAAATAAATAATAGGTTTATCATGAACTTCGAGAGGCCAATCTCTCTCCTAATAATTTATATTAAAACCCAAAACCACATCATATTATTTCAACATATAAGCAATACAATCATAATCCTCTATTTATAATAATCTTATTCTTGTAGAACAAGTCGGATCCTAATCTTTTCCTAAATAAAAAATATTTATTAAATAAATAAAACTATTTTAATGCTTATTTAATATCAATTTCATAATTAATTATTCCAGATCGTAATCAGCCAAGTGTGAGGCTTCTCCTCCATTTAAGGAGTATTGGTGACTAGTGTATTCAAACTCTTGAGTAGGTGACTCGGAGAGTGAAGTGGGGCAAGGAAGGTGACCTTGTAGCCGAACCACTATAAATATCTGCATCTCATATCCTTTATGCTTTATGTTTCATAATCTATATTTATTAATCATCATAAAACAAATAGATTCTCAGTAACCTACCGAAGACAATAAATTATCTCAATTTTAATTGGTAAAACTATTCAATCCCCTTTCTAGTTTTCCACAATTGGTATCAATAGCAGGTTATTAAAGTTTTTTTTAAGTATATTTTATTTTAAAAATCTTTATAAACCAATCAAGTGAATTTTGAAAACTACAAAAGATAAAAATCTATTTGTTTTATCTAACTTTTCTTGTATAAAGGGTATGAATGAAATGATCTCGGCGCCTTGATGACCTTTTCCTAATCTCAATAAGGTATATCTCGTTTCTCTTATCTCTATATGAAATGTATTAGGTATCAATAACCTTTTGTGCCTATGTGAATCTTTCTGGTCTGGCCTAATATTTTGACTAGGCCCAACAAGCCGGTTTCGCCGGTCCCATATGAGAAAGGAACCGGTCAGGCTCAGTCAATGGAAACGGCAGGCTCAGTTGAATATCTTATTTTCTTTGGGGCTCAAAATAAATTATTTAGGCTAAATCATAAATTTCAAAATTGTTTGAAGATGCTTCAAAGGAAATCTTTCCTTTCAATTTTTTTTTCGGATCATGTACATCCTCCTCGGACTAAAATCATAAAATGATACACTTCTCTTCATCATACTAAATTTAATTGCTCTATAAGATGAATGTGAATTATTTTTTTTGCTATGTAGTTTGGGCTATTTCCTTAATAATGATCATAGTAATTAGGTCTAGCACACCTCGTCAACTTCCTCCCTAGGACCTTTTTAAATAATTTGTGCTTTAGTCATTTCATCCAAACACGATATTAAGGGTATTAAGCCTAACTATTCAAAATTCAAACTCCTCTCACATTTTCCCATACACTCTCACTCAAAACTCAAAAATCAAACCTCTCTACTTTCCTTCTTATTCGAAACTCCCGATCACCATGGAAGCTCTCTTGGAAGTTTTTAGCCCCGTCTTGATCATCATCATAGCCTCACTACTCGCACTTGTCTACCCAATACTCAAATTCCCGCATAGAGACGTGTTCTTTATTTGAGCTTTTTACATTTTCATTGTATTACATATCCTTTGTATCGCATTGTGTATTGAAATAAAATATATGTATTAAATTTTCTCTCTTTCTCGTGCGTTATTTTATTCAGCTTATTTATTTCCTCCACAAATAAGGAAATTAAATATGTGGAAATGTTTCAACAAAAAAAAACCTTATATCATTAATAGACATAAATACTCAAAAATTTTAATAAATAAATTTATTTTCAATTTCCTCCCCATGCCGGTTCCTTCAACTTGTGAAGCCGGTTCTTTTTTACCAACAGAACCGGCTATCTGATAGACAAAAATGTCAGTTCTCTCTTTTCTCTTCACTGTTTCCTTATTCCCTTCCAAAGAAACCGCCATTAACGATCTGCTTCTTCTATAATCATTTCCTCAAAATAATCAACTTCTAAATCGTGCATTCCATCTGATTGTAAGTCTCAATTCTAATTCATCTCTTTTATTTAAAACTAGGACTAGAAAACTCTTAATATTAGGGCTCGTAATCTTAAAAACTAATTCATCGACGAATCTAACGTAAATATATATTTGAGATAACATTAGTTAGGAATTGCATCCTACTTATTGTCAAAAAATCGGTTCAAGCACATAAACCCGAAATCAATTTTTTTTTTTAATTATATATTAAATAAAATTTTTAGGTTACCATTGTTAATAACCGTAAAAATGGGATAAAAGGTAATTGTCATATGAAAAGAGTGTTTGACAACACACTTCAAAATGCATTAATTTTAAAAATTCATGGTTGTATGTCCTTTCGGCAAAAATCATTCACAAAACGAAATTATAATATTTTACTTTTTGTCATATTTTCTAGGATAATAATGCCGAAATCCATCCATGTTGATCATCATGATACCGCCTACTACATTCCTATGTACAACCGAACCCAAAACATTACCGAACGTGAAAGGGAAATCTACAAATCTCTCAAACATCATTTGTTCCATGAAGGTCGTGTTGTCGACCCATCATACCTTGAGAACCAACCTAACCTTCGCCCTACTTTCGCGAATATTGGATTTAATTGTCTTCTCAATATTAACAAGAAAATTTGTCTGATATTTATACTTTAATTCTACAAAAGTGTCCGTCTTATTCGCAACTTGAATGGAACTCTCTCCATCGCTTTCATCATTCGAAATGTCAAAATCACTTTTCGTCTTGAGGAATTTTCCCGCATTCTTCATGTTCCTTGTCGTGGTATATGTGTGTACACTTCTAAATGGGCCATGTCATCCCTACTAAATGGTATTGATTCTAACCCCGACATTTATCCACCCCCTCATGAGGATCCTTTACTTATTCGTGATGCCATCTTTAATCCTAGACCTCCTAGTAAAACTCGCAAGGTCAAAGGTGTGGACGTTACCCTCGACCCCTTCCAAATGGTCATTTCCGAATTAAAAACCAATTTCAAAAAATGGGAAATCATCCTCAGTGAAAATGTCCTAAGCCTCACGAGAAACAAGGACCATCCCAATGCTTGTCTCTGCTACATGCTCTATTGTCTTGCCACTGGAAAGTACTTCAATCTTGCCTACTACATCGTCAATAGAATGGTTAGTGTAACCAAGAGCGCCAATATGAGTCTTCCTTATGGAATGCTTCTCACTCGACTAGTTTAACATGTTCGCGTCTCTTATCCTCATGCATTCTCGGATGATCTCTATCTTGTGGATCACGTGATGATCCCTCTCTCCAAAAGGAGAGTCTTCAGGATCATGCCAAGTAGAAAAAGGCCTCACCTTCTAACTCCCACTCCCACTCCCTCTAGATCATCCGAGTCAAACTCCTCTTCCTCTCGTCAAGATGAAGAAAATGATCCCTTAAACAACTTTACGCTTGACCTCATTCCCTACATCAATCAACTTCCACCAATCGAAGGAGGAGAGTCATTGGAATTTTAAAAAACCAAGGGGTGTTCAAATGCCTTAGTCATTTCCTATCTAACCTAGGGAAGAAGAAGAATTAAGGGTGTGCTAAAAGGTGTGTATGTTAAAAGGGGTTTGTGTCGAATGAACATGTTTGGTTTAAACTATTTGGTACTTGTAAACCTTTGAACAATCTCTTTTATCTCTCTGTGTATGTTTGAATTCCTGTATGATGTACTCTAAACTTAATCATTCAAGTCTTATGGATGTTACCTTATGTCTTGTAATATTTAATTTCTCCAGTAAGGAGTGTTTGGTTAGGAGGAATTCTTTGGATTAAAACACTATGCTATCTCCGTAAGCCCTAAGATAATCTACTGCCAGCATAAAAACTAGAAATGAAGAGGAAAAACAGGAATAGATCTGCGTTTAGACCACTACTAAGAAAAATAGAAATTTTGAATTTTGACTGATGCAACCGGTTCCTTCTTCAGCAAAGATGGTCCCTTCGGGGATAAAGGAACCGGCGCTGCTGGTTCTACAGTGAGCATTTGCTCATTTTTAGGTGATAGCTTTCTAATCTGAGCCCATAAATATGTTAGTTAGACTTGTCTTAAGGTGGTCCAATAGCTGGTTATTTCTTGTTTGACTTAGAAATGAGTCCTAATGATTATGTTTAGTGAAAAACTAGTGGTTTAGGCATTAAATGTTTTGCATGGCATTTGAATATAAATTTAGAGCTTGTAATCATCATCCTCACACATCCAAAACCTGCAAATAATCATCCACTTATCTCATTCTTTGATCACCATACTCCATGGCTTCAAGTGCTAACTCCTCCACCCAAAATCCACCAAGGAAAAGGCCAAGAACTGATTACATTGATATCTCTTCTGATGAAACATCACCCATCCAAAACCACTTCACAAACACCACTCAACCTCTCCTTCCTCTAAACATCACTCTAGACACAACCCTTGCTCTCTCAATCCTACCACCATTTACTAACTAAACACCCCGACTCAAGAAGCTATGATGTCACCCTTAGCCCCAAGAGTCCTTGTATTCTTTACCCCTCCTAGCTCACCACTAGATCCCCATCCCTATCTATCCTCCATACATGACTTACCACCAAGAAGCTCTAATCCACTACCACAAACACTTACTCAATGCCTATCCCAAACACTCCCTCTACCAACACCCATGGATTGAACCATCCTTCCATCCTATCAACTTATCAAGTGCTGGGATAAATGCTCAACTTGAACCATTCCTAAGTAGAGAACAAGTGTTGGATCAACTTAGTCAATACCAAGATTTTGACCGTCACATTGAGGAAGCCATCCAAAATGCACAACAAGTGTGAGATAGCCTCATTCCACTAAACACCACCTTTCCGCCTCAAATGTCAACAATACCATCATTTTGAACATCTCTTCCACCATCAAGCACCTTTGTTCCTCTTGATCAATCCCTATGGATTGAAGGACCTCCTATTCCACCACCACAAGAACACACTTGTCCCCATTGTAAATGCACCAAAAACTATTGTCAACAATTTCCAAAACGAAATGAGGTTCGTGTTAAACTATATCCTCGAACGCCTCAAACATCTCTCAAACCAACAACCATAAGATGGTGATTGCAAGCTCGTAGGATTAATGTAGTTAGAACTATAATCATGATTTTAGTTTTATTGATGACAATCAATGTATTTTACTTCATGATTATCAATGTTCTTGAATGTTATGATCTCTTGTTGCTCTTAGTTAATTTGACTAGATCACCATATATTTCAGTTCATGTGTTGTGGTATTTGAATAAAATTGCTTCCCGCCAAATTTAGACCAAACTGACTTTCTGCAGGTTAGCCGGTTCCTTCTTTGGGAAGCCGGTTATATTCTGCAATAGAACCGAAAGTTTAGGATTTTGTAGCTCTTTTATTATTGTTTGTTTTGTTTCCCTTTTAGGAAACTCTCATTTGCAATTTATCACAGGTTGATAGCACTTATATTGCATCACTAACATCTATTCTTGTAGTTTTCTCAATCCATTTGAAACTCTTGACGATCCCATTTAGGGGGAGCACTCGTCAAGGGAAGCCTTGAAATTGACTATGAATCAATCTTAGTTCCTATTTTTTATCGGACCATCGTCCATATTATATTCTTACATTTAAATCATATATGCAATATTACTAACATATTTCTTTGTAGCTTTCTTAAAACCTTGACGATTCCATCTATGGGAAGCATCCGTCAAGGGGGAGCAATGGATTTGATTCTCTTTGAATCAACCTCTTCGAATCATCTTTGGTTCCATTTCAGTCGAACCACTCAACATTACTACATTTCATTGCATAATCTTTCGTTGGTTAGTTTTTCTTCGATGATATTTTTGTTTCGACAAAAAGGGGGAGAAGGAAGTAAAAACTCCAATTTAAAACTTATAAAGTTTGTAATTTACTTCCGATAAAATTGTGTTTTGTCATCAACAAAAAGGATGAGATTGTTAATACAAATAAACCGCAAAAACGTTTATTTATATTTTATGATCTACTTATGTTTTGTCGATAATGAAACATAAATTCATCGAAAGTAGAAAACAAAGTTTATTACTTTTAAACTAATAGTTTTCTAACCCATCTAATATTTTATCTCAAACATTTTACATTTAGCATACCTACAAACATTTAAACATATTTTAGAAAAATACAAAACATGTCACAAACACACATTAAACAAATGCATATCTTAAAAGGTATTTTATGCATAAAAGATAAAACATTTTATACATCATGCATG
>BQNB010053080.1:5693-40197 GCA_026074375.1 Tanacetum coccineum
GCTTATAGTTTTCCGAACCTATCGCCTACCAGTTGGAGCTATATAGTCGGCTAAGTAGTCTTATAAAGAATTAATAACATGGTCATCATATATAGATCATGTATATATGCACATCGAGTACGCAATTATAAGCACATATGAATATTGTCCAAAAAGCATAAAGATAGTTTAGCACAGTAGTAAAACAGTTTAAAAAAATATTTAAGTATCATTTTCCCCCATGGAAAGTGGTTTAAAAGTGGCGCTACGAAGACTCACCTTAATTAAGGATGAATAGTAGCTGATATAAGATGATCAAACAACAACGTACAACGGCGCCCAGTCACGACCTAACAATTAATGTCTGACTCAGAAATATATTTATAATGTACATTTAAATTAATGCATATGAGTTTCGAAAGTGTTTTTGTATCACTGTCTTTAGTATTATTGGTTGTGTGGTGATTGACATGTTTGACTCAAAGAAAATTCATCAAAGTATTTATTAGATATTATATACTTATATTGATTTAAAAAAATAGGCAAGTAAAGTAAATAAGAAGTAAACAAATAGACGATAAACAATTATTAAAATATGATTCGGCAATTACATATACATACATACATACATACATATATATACATACCTAACAGACATACATCCATCATAAAATACATACATATATAATAATATTTATAATAATATAATATATATATATATAATATATAGTATAATATATATATAAAAATATATATATAAATATATAAATATATATACATATATAACATATACATATAAAATATGATAATATCGATATATATGTATATGTATATTTAATATCGTATATATATAGTATATATATATATATATAATAATAAATATATATATATATATATATATATATATATGTAACTATATATATATGTATGTATTTATATGTATGTATGTATGTATGTAAGAAAATAAATAGAAAATCCAGGACTAAATATAAAGGTAAGTAAATAAGAAATAATTGAACATAAATAAATAAAAAATAAATAGATAAGAAATAAATGTATAAGAAATAAATGAATACGAAATAAATAAATAAGAATTAAACATATTTCAGCAATTTGCCCAATACCCCAAGTTAATTAGATAAGACGTTCTCGATATAAGTGTTAACAATATTTTAGACACGCATATTACATAATAGAAGTATTATATAAAACTATACTATTCGTCTTTTAGTCGGATATGAAAATAATATTTTATTATTTAGTCTTTTTGTCGTGTTTTTAGAAAATAACTAGTATTGTGTTTATAAGTATGTAATTTAGTCTATTTATTTAATTTTAATATAATGTTTAAAATAATGTGATTTTGTCTTTTTGTCAGGTTTTAAGAAAATGGGTTTTACAAAATATTATCTAAGTGTAAAATGTTTATAAAATTTATGACCCGTTCGTTTATACTTACTTTCCAAAGTCATAGACTTTATCAAAACACTTTTTCCACGAAATAATCATTTCCCGATAAAATGCCAATTCACCACGTTTAACTTACGTTTTATCAAAACACTTTTTAACGACTAATTTAACTACTTTAAACCAATATTAAACAAATTCGATAAGTCGTTCAATAATCCGTTTTCATAAGTCCGAAATTACTTGATTTCACTCATTGGGCCAATTAGCCCAATGTTAGCCCAATGTTAGCCCAAAATCACTTGTTAAGTTTTTAGCCCATAAGTTTAGCCCAATACAAGTTTACTAGTTAGCCCGATTATATATAACCGAAATATCCATTGAGTTTAATAAGTTGAAACACTTAAGATTATAAATAAGCTACATATGCAGATAAGTTATATGATATATAAGCTTATAAGCCAAGCTTATTAAGTTTATGCAAGTAAAATAAACTTAAACACTGGCGGCGAAAACGCAATGACAAATTAACCCTATTAGCACTTAACCTAGAATTTGAATTAATAATCTAATTCTAATGAGTAAAAATAAAGGGATTTGCTAAACTTAACGATAAAATTTGAAAGAAATCACAAAAACGAATACGGGAATCGAAAACCGAGCCCTAAAAGCTAAAATGCTCAAAAAATAAACCTACGAGAATCAAACTAATTTTCCTACGTTCTAAATGATAAAAGAAAATTTTCTAAAAAAGATTTTTATTTTTTTGATTATTTTTCTATTTTTTATGATTTTTTAAGTTTTTAATAAAAATAAATGTTTTATAAAATACTAAATTAATATAAAATCTAGATAAAAATCACAGAAAAGAAATTAGGCTTATACTTATTAAAAACCTAGGATAAAGTAGGCTCGAGATCACAAGCTTTTTAAATAAGCCACGAATAAGCTATGACAGTTTAGGAGGCTTAATTGGCCAAAAAAGGTTATATAGAAACTAACTTTGTGCAAGAGGTCTTATGAAAAAGACCCAAGGGCACAGCGGTGGTGTGTGGTGTGTGGTGTGTTATAAAAGGTTGAGGTGTTGAGGTCGGGGGTTCGAGTCTTGCTCACCCCCGACTTCCACTTCCCTTTTTTTTAAACTTAAAGAACAAAAGTTGTAGAGGAACCTTTTTTGAGCAACTTTAACAAAAACAATATAAGCTGAAACTCAAAAATAAGCTCTCTAAAAGCTTTTTAAAAAGCAGTTTTCAGAAAGAAGCTTTTAAAAGCCTAAAAGCTACTTTCCACTTAAAAGCTTGCACACTACTCAAATTAAGCTCAATTTTGAAACTAAAAGCTGTCCTAGATAGCTTATGACATGTAGAAGCTAATTATGAAAAGCTAAATTAACCAAAAACACTATAGGACTCCTAAATTTAATGATTAAAATAGTAAACTCAAAAAATAAGCACTTAAGACTTAAAAACTAAATAAGCTATAACCTAGAATAAGCTAAAACAGAAGCTCAATTTTTGAAAACTTAATAACCTACACATAAGCTATAAATTCAAACTATAAAAGCAAATTCTATAAGCTAAAAATCTAAACTTAGAAGCTAGGATCTACTAGCTACTGTTTTTGGCTTTTTGAGATTTTTAATGAACTTTTAAGGCTAAATTAACCTAAGAAATAAGCTAGAAATTTGAATTCAAGTTTTAATCTATATTAAGCTATATGTGAACTATAAGACTTCTAAATTTTAATCTCTAAATCCTAAAAACTCTAGCTTAAAATGAAGCTAAAAGGACAGCAGTAGTAACTGCTGTTACTACTGCTGATGCAAATGACCAAATGGGTAAAACCAACTTGCAGGTGTCCTTAAGGGACAACCCTGCACTAGACACTCCTATTGAGTGTCTAAGAACACCTAGCAAACAAAATCCAAGACTAGGAAGTCTTGGATCAAATTTTAACAATCTAATTAAAAAGGAAAAATCCCCTGGTGCAGGAACAAAAAGATTAAGCCTCAAAATGATATTAAGCTTAAACTAATCCTACAAACCTGCTCAAAACCTAATCAAATTTGAAAATCAAACTAACCAAAATAAATTGCACAATTCAGTTTGACTTTAAGAGGTCAAACTGCATTAATCCAAACACCCCTTTATATTTAGACAGATTTCAAATTAGCTTATGATTCTAAAATCTAGTTAATGAAACCTTAATACCAGATAGCTAGTAGCTTATAACTAACCTAGTGAGCTTATTTCAACAACCAAATTAGCTAGAAACTAAGATCTACAAACTATGCTAACTATTTTTGGTTTTTTAATGATTTTTAAGACAAAAAATGCAAAACTAAGATCTAAGCTATATTAACTAAAGATAGATGATCAATTAAGACTAATAAACATATAAGATGATAATAAGCACAAATAAGCTAACTAGAAAGCATAATAAGCATTTGATAAGCAAACAAGCATATTTATAAGCTAGAATTTAAAGATAAAGGAGAACTTACAGGAACCTTAGCAAAACAAAGGTGATAAAAGCTCAAATAAGCATCTACAAGCTCTGGCTTATCCTAAGATAAGCCAGTATAAGTCCATATGAGTTCTTCCCTTTTAAACTCATCTTCCAAAAGTCTCAATCCAAATAAGCAAAGGTAATTTTAAGCTGATTTTAAAGCTTTGAGTATGATTAAGGCTTAATTAAGCTCAATCACAAGCTTATAGACTTGTGAGAGCTATAATGAGCTTATGTAATAGTAGCTTATCATTTGAAGAAGGTTAAGAACTTATGAGTAAAGACAAAAGCTTATGACAGATTGTTTGAAAGTAAAAACTCAATTTCATTAACTAAAAGCTTGATTACATTAAAAAAGAAAATTACAAAAGTTTAAATGAAAATTACATTGATTTAAAACTTAAAAGATTAAGCTAAATTTCCTAAAATCTAAAAGCTAAAAACTAGGTAAGAAAGATCCCTTTGTGTGTGAGGATGAAGGGCTATTTATAGCCATCTTCTGAATCTTTTAAGCTCCTTGGTAGATACACGCTCCTCTTGATCTCATCCTTACATTATCTCAATGATTGGAAGAGCAATCATAGCCTTTGGATCATATCATATCTCACACAGATTGCCAGCTTGGCAATCTGTGATTGAGACAGCTTGTGCTTCTTTTGAGAGTGAATCAAGTGTAAAATGCTTCATTCCTTGTGTTTTCATCAATCCAACATGTCATTCTTCACATGGGATTGGCTAATAGGGTGCGTTTGATGATGTATAACTCTGCCCATGTGTACTTGATCCCATGAATTGTCCTTTTTGTCCTTCAATTGGGATTTGCCCTATGATTTGACCTGTGGGTGAATGGAAGAGACTGCCTATAGTAAAAACAGATTTTCCCGCTTCTTTTTTTACTGAAAGGGTGTGTTTGATTTGTGTTTGACCCGGTTTTTCCTTTGACTTGGGTTTGGGCTGGGTATAAGGGATTTGGGTTTGGGCTTGATTTTAGATTTGTTATAAAAAGAGTTAACGGGTTGTTTTGTTTATTAGTTAACGAGTGTTAACTAATTTTAGGTATTTAGGGACTACTTTTGTAATTTAGGATTTTATGAGGGACTGAATAGTAACTTTTAGGATTTTTTGTCTTTTTGTGATTTTGACCATGTTGACCAAGAGTTGACTGGAGTTTGACCATTGGTTGACTTTTGGTAGTTTTCTCCCGGCTTTTTGCGTGCTCTTCCGTTCCCGTGTTCGTGTTTGCCCAGTTTTTGACTGTTTTCTTGTGATTTTTGCTTTATCCGTACCTACATAATAAGAAAGACAAAACAAGCAATATACAAGCCTTTTATGCATAGTTTTGGTCTTTTTAGGGTTTATTTTGATATAAAATGGATATGTATTTTCACACATATCACATACCAATATCTTTATTGACAATAATAGTACTATTTGTATAATTAAAAATCCTGTTTTTCATTCAAAAACAAAGCATATAGAGATTAGACATCACTTTATTAGAGATTACAATGAAAAGAAATTGATTCAAATGGTTAAAATCCATACTGACAAGAATGTTCAGATTTGCTTACAAAAGCTTTTGATGTAAGTAGATTTCAATATTTGATTGCTAGTATTGGAATGTTAAATCTCTAAAATATTTTATCTCTTTATGTTTTTGTAAAGTTTTGTATGAATTAGTACTGTTATTCATGTCATTAAAAGTTTTCGCTGTTAAGTATAATTAGTGCTGCTAGTTATACTTAATACTGCTGAGTTTCTGCTGTTAGTTATTCTTAATACTGCTGGTATAATTAATGTTGTGATTGTTGTAAAAATTGCTATGGGTTGTATTTTTTTGGTTTTTGGACTAACATTTTGCAAAAAAAGCAAAGAAAAGTGTTAGATTGATGATGGAAAAGCTGGTTATTAGAGAAAATAGACAAAGAGTTTTGGTGAGTAAAAGAATTGAGAGAGTTGGTGAGAATAAAAATAAAAAGAGAGTTGTGTGGAATAAAGACATACATAGTGATTTGGTGAGTAAAAGAATTGAGAGAATTTGTGAGTTGAAAAACAGAAAAAGAGCTGTGTGGAATAAAAACAGACAGAGTGATTTGGTGAGTAAAAGAATTAAGAGAATTTGTGAGTTGAAAAACATAAAGAGAGTTGAATATATTAAAAACAGACAAAGTGTTTGGACTGGAATTGGAGTTAATGCTAGTAACTCAAAGTTAATGCTGCTAGGCATAAACTTAATAATGCTGGTAAAAGTTAATGCTGCTAGGTATAAACTTAATATTGCTGGTAAAAGTTAATGTTGCTAGGCATAACTTACTAGTGCTGGTGAAAGTTAATGCTGCTAGGCATAACTTACTACTGTTGGGTTACTACTGCTGGCGAAAGTTAATGTTGTTGAGGGTATTTTCATAAATACTTCGATTAAGGGTTTCAATCACTCAATTAATCGATTTCTCTCTTTCATATACTCTCTAATCATAAACCATAACTCAATTTTATCATCCATTATCAAAACCCAGCACAAATGGCGAATCTAAAGTTTGTTGATACTTATAACATGGTTACATTTTTGTCTAAACCTGCAGAAAGTGAAGGGTATGAACAAATTGTGGATTTTCTAAATGTAAACCCTATAAGATATGCACTAACGATCAATCCCACTATATATACTTCGTGCATTAAACAATTCTGGGCTACTGTCAAGGTCAAAACTCTCAATGGGGAAGTACAGTTACAAGCCCTAGTGGATGGGAAGAAGATAATCATAACTAAATCAACTGTGAGAAGAGATCTTCAACTGGAAGATGTTGAAGGTGTTGATTATCTACCCAATGCTACCATCTTTGAACAACTTGCATTAATGGGGTATGAGTAGGTTTCACAAAAACTCACTTTCTATAAAGAACTCTTCTCCCCCACAATGGAAATTCCTTATTCATACTGTTTTACAATGCTTAAGTCCAAAAACAACTGCATGGAATGAATTTAGTAGCACTATGGCTTCTGCAATTATCTGCTTAGCTACAAACCAGAAGTTCAACTTTTCAAAATACATTTTTGAAAGTATGGTGAAGAACTTGGATAATGTGGGCAAATTTTTAATGTATTCAAGGTTTGTACAAGTCTTTTTGGATAAGCAACTGGAAGGGATGTCAAATCATAATAGGATTTATGTTACACCCTCTCACACTAAGAAGATTTTTAGAAACATGAGAAGGGTAGGGAAAGGTTTTTCTAGAAGGGAAACACCATTATTTCCAACAATAGTGGTATAAGATCAAGCAAAAATGGGTGAAGGTTCAGCAAATCCCACTGATCCCCATCACACACCCACTTTTATTCAACCATCAACATCTCAACCTCAAAAGAACAAAAACCTAGGAAGCCTAAGAGAAAGGACACTTAGATACCTCAGTCTAGTGGTCCTACTGAACATGTTGCAGATGAGGCTGTCTATAAGGAGTTGGATGACAGTTTGGTGAGGGCTGTCACTACTGCTTCTAGCTTAGAAGCAGAGCAGGACAGTGGTAACATCAATAAGACCCAATCCAAGGCAACACCTAATGAAGTTGGTTCCCAAGGAACTACTTTAGGTGGTGGTCCCAGACGCCAAGAAACCATGAGGGATACAATTGCTCAAACTAGGTTTGAGAATGTATCTAAACATTCTAATGATCCACTGCTCGCAAGAGGTAACATACTTCAAAGTGGTGAGGATAGTCTGAAACTTATTGAATTGATGGAATTATGTACCAATTTACAAACAAGAGTTCTTGATTTGGAAAAGACAAAGACCACATAAGCTGAAGAGATTGTTAGAAAGGAGGTGAAAAGCTTGAAAAGAAGAATAAGTCAAAAATCATAAAGCTTTAAAAGATTATTGCAAGTTGGTTTTTAAGTGCAGTAGAATCCTCTGGAGCTAAGAAAGTTTGGGTGAGTAGGCCATCCAAACAGGGGAGGAGGATTACTGACATTGATGATGACGAAGACATTACCTTGGTTAATGATCAAATTGATGCTGATGCAAAGATGTTTAATGTGGATACTTTGACTCGTGATGAGGTGTTGGCAAAACAAGTAGTTGCTGCTAAAGATGTGAATTTAAGTGTTGATGAAGTTACTTTGGCTCAAGCACTTGCAGCTTTGAAAAGTGTAAAAGTTCAGGAAAAAGGAGATGTTATAAAAGAGCCAAGTATACCAGTTAGTACTGTCACTGCTTCAACAAAGGATAGTGCTGCTACAACAACAACTGCTACAATTTCCAATTTCTGTCTTCTTCTCCAAGAAAGGAATGTTTTTCCAGAGCAGGTAAAAACAACAACACGACCACAACAACAACAACAATTTTTCTTCACCACAACCATCACAGGAAAATGTTCAGGACAAAGGCAAAGGGAAAATGATAGAACTTGAGAAGCATATGAAGAAGAAAGATCTAATCAGGCTTGATGAAGAAATTGTTTTAAAGTTACAAGCTAAATTTGATAAGGAAGTAAGACTTGCAAGAGAGAAAGCTGAAAAAGAACAAGAAGCCAATGTTGCCTTGAATGAAGAATAGGATGATATTCAGGCTAAGATTGAGGCTGATCATGAATTGGCTCAAAGACTGCAAGCACAAGAGCAAGAAGAGTTGTCTGATGCAGAAAAGGCTACATTATTTGTACAACTCTTGGAGAAAAGAAGAAAGCACTTTGCAGCAAAAAGAGTAGAAGAGAAGAGGAACAAACCACCAACCCAAGCTCAACAAAGAAAAATCATGTGTACTTACCTGAAGAACAAATCTTTTAATTCTATTCAGAAGATGTTTGACAGAGCTTTCAAAAGGGTGAACACACTTGTTCATTTCAGAACAGACTTGGTGGAAGGTAGTTCAAAGAGAGTAGGAGAAGAGTTAGAACAAAAGAGTTCAAAGAAGCAAAAGTGGATGAATAAAGAAATGCAAGAGCTTAAAAGTCTAATGGAATCATTTCCAGATGAAGAAAGAGGTTTACACTTGAATGCTATTCCCATTGGCTGTTAATTCTCCAGCTGTTACTGAAGATTCATAAAGAGGGAAAACAGCTATTACAAATAATCAGGCTGATGGAAGTTCAAAGATGTACTTAGTGTTCCCGTCATAGTGCTTAAAAGTTTTTCCCAGAGAAAGACTTGAAACTCGTACAATTGGTAAAACAAGTATGGATCACTAAGACCAGTGAAGACATGGATTTATTTTAATAATGAGATTTAAGACAAAGTTATGAACCATCAATTTAGAGATAATGTATGGAAAAATCAATCAGACTACAGAGTATTGGATTGGAAGTTATATGATTCATGTGGAGTACATTCATTGAGGAAGAAAAATGTGCACATTCATATGTTGGTAGAAAAGAGATATCCTCTTACAGCACCTACAATTACTGATATGTTAAACAAGAAGCTCAATGTGATCATTTAAGTGAAATGGCATATCATCTTCTTAAACTTCTCACAAAACAGCTCAAGAATCAATGAAGTATTTGGAAGCATCCTCCTGGTGATTATGAACTTTAATGAAAAAATTGATGATTTGAGTATAAATATCAAGTTTAGAGGAGGATTGTTGGGATTAAAAGACTTATTAATGATCTTAGAGTTACTGCTGCTTAGGTTTATGTTACTACTGCTTAGCTAAATTAATGCTGCTGGTGTATAAGTTACTACTGCTGTTGTTAAAAGTTAATGCCCGCTAAGTACAAAGTACAACTGCTCAAAAATTAAGACTGCTGAAAGAGTTTCTACTGTCAGAGAATGGATAAAGACAGAAGAAAGGATAAAGATTGATTGGAGATCAAGATTACTTACGTGATAAGTATTAGTTATTTATAGAATAGATCATAGAGAATATTCTATTCTTAGGAATAATTAGTAACTCTACTAGAGACTCCTTGGTGTATAAAAGGAGGTCCTAGGGCATAGAGATTGATATCTAAATATAAGAAAAATCTTTTGTTTTGAATACGTTCTAGTTTCAAGGTTTTATAACTGAAATACTTATGATATATATATATATATATATATATATATATATAATATAATATAAATATTATTACTTAATACATATATAGTATATAACTAAAATAATCAAATAATAAGAGTGAGGAAAGTGAAAAGGTTTTTAGGAAAATTACTTTTAACCAAAGTAAAATTCAAAACCTCCCGGGTCGTAGTCCCAACGAGGCGTGAATTAAGAATCGTGATTAAGTTTGTGATCGCGTGATTTGAATGATTAAATTTTGACTTGAGTTTCTATTTCTACAATTAATGCAAAAACAAATAAAGGCACCAATAAATCAAAGCAATAAAATTTAAAACTAAAACTTAACGGTAATCCTAAAAACGCGACTTAAAAACCTAAATTATCGAATTTTAACCCTAAAAATGAAAATTTAATTTATAAAAGTCCTAAATGATTAAAAATAATTTTAGAAAAAAGAATTATATTTTTTGACTTTTATTTTATTTATTATGAATTAAAACAGTTTTAATCTAAAAATATTATAAAAAAATATTAAACTAATTTATAAAAATCTAAAAAATTCAGGAAAAGTACTTTGAACTATTCTAGTCCTAAGAAAAATAAAGTGGGTCAGACAGCTTATTGGAATAAGCTGTAAATAAGCAAATAAGGGCCTTATTTTTTTTGTTTTTTATTTTAAACCCTTTAAACGGCCAAAAGGTATAAAAAAATAGTGAGAAGTTTAACGAAAAAAGACACAAGGGCATTTAAACTGTTTTGGACTTCTTAGACTTAACAAGAAATGGAAAAAAATAAGCTAAAAACAGATGTTTACTAAACCCTAATAAGCATATAAGACTTAAAATAAGCAAATAAAATAAGCTAGTTAGCACTGAAAAGCTTAAAGACAGAAGGCTTAATCAAACAGATTTTAAGCTAAAACCACTACTTTTAAGCTAAAATTAAGAACAAATAAGCATAGGAAATAAGCTGAAAAGCAAAAACAGAACAAGTTTGACATCCAAGGAACACATATAAGCAAAATTAAAGCAATCACACTAAAGAAATAAGCTAGAAAAGGTCTTATGAAAATGACAGATTACTTGTTTTTGGCTTTTTTGAAATTAAATGACAGATTTGCAGCTTATATATAAGACTCAATAAGCAAATTAAAAAGGCTAAAACCTAAAAACAGATGAAGATTATGACTTAATAAGAAAATGTAAACTAAACTTAAGCTTAATCAAACACTAAATAAGCTCAAAACCTAGGGTGAAACAGACTGCATGCTCATACTACTTTTGACCCTTTTTTAGCTAAATGACTATTTGCTACCTAAGTTTAAGCTAGCAAAAGAAAGCCAAAATCCAAAATAAGCTCAAACAGATTGACCTTAATACCTAATTAGCTTATGCTAAGAAAATTAGACCCTAAAACTTCCATTAACTTATCTAAATCTGAGATTGAAATTGGCTTTTTAAACTTTAAAACTTAAACAAA
This sequence comes from Tanacetum coccineum, assembly GCA_026074375.1. Taxonomy (NCBI): domain Eukaryota; kingdom Viridiplantae; phylum Streptophyta; class Magnoliopsida; order Asterales; family Asteraceae; genus Tanacetum; species Tanacetum coccineum. Next base: position 17,065 of record BQNB010053080.1, read on the forward strand.
CACTTGACGGATTGACACTTAAATTTAACAAGACAAATGCACACTTAACTTGCTCTTTTCTACTGCATTTAAGACCAAAATAGAAGCATAATCAAGACCTCTAAACATCTTTTAAGCAAAAATTAAATATAAGCAATATGAAGAAGCTTAAACACCACAGATTCAAACTTGTGATAGACAAAACCTCAAAACTAAGTAAAACTTAATCCTAACTTATTAAAACTTGTATTAAGACTGATTTAAGACTAATCAAATTTGTTTTTGAAAACCAAAAGCTCACAAGCAGTATTAACACTTGGTTAATACTGCTAACCCAAACACCCCTTTAAAAATTTGAAAACCATTTTAAGCTTAAGACAGACTTTAAAAATCATTAAAAATGCAAAACAGATTGATATTAAAGATTATAAAAGGTAAATAAGCAATTATGACTGAAAATTAAGCACTTATTAATAAGCTAATACCTAAAGCAGTTTTAACTAAATAATAAGCAGTTTTATATCAAATCTATACTAAACTAGATTTAAGCTATAAACTACACTAAATAAGCATAAACAAGTAATATTAAGCAGAGATAAGCACCAAATAAGCAGTGTAATAAGCTGAACAGTAAATAAGCTAAAATTGAAAAAGTGAACTTACAAAGTCCTTTGCCCAAAACAAGGGCATCAATATGCTCACAAGAGCTTATCAACAAGCTCTAGCTTGTTTATACAAGCTAGAAAGGTCTGTAAGCCCTTCCATGTTTGGCTTATCTTCCAAATAAGCTGAGGTATTTAGGGGTGGAATTTGAGTGAAATAAGCTTAAACACTTATAAGCTAGTAAAATAGTTTAAACAAGAGCTTATATAAGCTTATTAATCCATTTTCAAAGCAAATAATTCATTGATCATAAAAACAGAATTTTAACATTAAACTTGGAATTTCATTAAAACTAAAAAAACGTTTACAATACTTGAAAGAAAGTTACAATAAGCCGACTTAAACTAATATAAGCTGTAAAAATACAATAAAAAGATTAATTACAAAACTAGATAAGATCCGATCCTTAATGTGTGGCAATGGTCTTCTATTTATAGCCGACTTGAGAAGCATCTAGGTCTTGAGCTTGTGTTTCTTCTGTAAGATGACTGGGATAGTGGGTTTCACCAAGCAAATCAATCGAGCCCTTAATTTTCATTTGTGCTTCTTTAAGCTTCATCATACCCCTTGATTTCACCTTGTCTAATCAGCCTCCAAGGGATTACCAAGGTGTCTTGTCTCTTATGGGGGTGGGGTTTGAGAGGTTTTGTCATGGTGCATGGCAACATGTGAAGAGGAGAGTAAATAGTGCTTTTGGCGAGTGTTTGTTTTGTTTATAATTGTTTGGTTTGAGTTAACTGTTGTTAAGGTTAAGAACTAACGGTGTAATTAAAAATGGACTAGTGGTTTTAATGGGTTAAATGACTATGGTATAAGGGTTAACGGGTGTTAGTATGTGTATTGGGCTTTTTGTTTTGGGCCGGTTAAGTTATGGATTTGATTTGGACTTTTTTAACATATAAGGTTTATAGATAAGGCTTAATGGGCTGGCCCGACCCATTAAATGGGTGCGGGTTGGCCCATTTAAGATGCATACGTCTTTGGCTTTGACTATTCACGCTCGTTCTAATCCTGTGCTTGGTTTTGTCCGTTTTGGCTTTGTTTTTGTCCTTTATTGAATATCCGATACCAGCACAGAATGCAAAGCAAAACAAACATATATTTGGCAATTTTAAGTCCGTTTTTTGTCATTTAAAAGGTATGTGTATTTAAGCACATACCAAAATCCCCCATACTAAACTATTGTCGTGTCCTTACGCAATGCTATAAGTAAACACTTAGAAAACTAAGAGTCTTAATTCCCCTTGACTAATTACCTCAAAAAGTAGCTAATGTTCATCTTAAGGAATTAAGAACTCAATAGCTTGTAAAGCCCTGTTTTGACTATTTTATATATCTACACTAATTACCACACATATTTTTTTTTATTTTTCCTTTTTCATTTTATACTAAATGTCTAGACTTTCGATAATTCGATAACCTTAGGGGTCATAGAACAAGAAGCACTTCATCCTAAAATGCCCAAAAGCGATGTAATTCATCGTCCCTGATTTTTTTCACTTCCCAAAATAAGTTAAAAACAAAATCAACCGTTAAATATAAGTTAAGATGCTTAACACTACGTCATATTTGTAACTTGAAAAACTTTTCACACTCGACAATTAAATATCTTAAGTGAATGTGCATATTTTTAATTTCACCATGGATCAACCTTTTTTAAGAAAATTGTAATATTTCTATGCTTTACGTCTCAAACCCAAGAATTATGATTTGAAGGTGAATCATCATGTAGCGACTTCTCTCGCACTCCCACCGAGAAAAACGGCTTAGGTGCCATCTTTTGACACCCCACAGAGAATATTATCGGAACACACTGACACTTTCTTTTCAAAACGTCTTAGGCTTCCGCGTTAAATACAACAATATCGTTAGAAACCACAACTAAAACAAAATAGTCTAGTTAAAAGCATATTTAAATTTAAGAAAAAGAGATTTTCCCTATATTTATTAAATCACATATATTAACACTAATATAATTATACTTATAACCTCCACCCTTTAAACGAAGGAAATCCTCGACCTTGTTGAAGGCTGCAACATCAGTTGTGAGCCGGCAAGATGCAGAAAACATTATCATCTCGGATTATTATTCTTACATGGCCTTCCTTTTGAAGACTGCCACATCGGTGTGAGCCGGCAAGATAAGTAAACTTTTATCAGCCCACAGTTTTATTATTATTATTATTTTTACCTCATTTTTAACACTTTATATTACCACGATATAGAGAAAATTTCTTTTTAAAAAATTTAAGTATAAATTTGAACTAAGACTAAATAAATTATTGTGATCGACTATACTTCAAAAATTGTTGATTTAAGTTTAATTTTCGAAAAGAGCATGTATTATTAGTCCGGTTAGAAGCTTATGGGAGAAAAAGCCTCAAACTACACTTATGAGCTCTTAAGATTTCCAACTAATCATTACTTAGCATCTAACTCATAATTAACTCTATCATTTCTCGTTCTTTGCAAATTTAAAATCTTAAAAAAAAGATCCGCGAATGCTTAGTCTAAAAGTTAAGGGACATACTAGAGCTCAACACGCTCGATCGAGTCAAAATTTATTCTTTTTCTACCCAGCAGGAAAATCAAAAATTGTGATAAAACAATTATTTTATTTTTGAGAATTTTTTTTATTTTTTTTATTTTTTAGTATTTTGGTGGTAAAAATGGGATTATGTGAAAACAACGGCTGCACGCACAATCAAATTGATAGACCCCCCACATACTAGAATTGAACATTGTCCTCAATGTTTTAAGAAGGGTGTTTACGTAAATCTAAAGCCGTTTATTAAGTGTGCTAAAAGATAAACGTTAGTCGATAAGATTTAGGATATCGAATTCCCATAATTATGCAAAGGATTGAAGCTCGAGTGAACGAAGGACAAAACCACGAGCACGAGAGGCTTCATAATCCGAGGCAATCCTGGATATACAAGAAAAACCACAAAACACGAGAAAGGAAGAGGCGAGCCTCCTCACAACACACGTATTTATTAATACTACTATTATATTAGGATAAGCATGGGTTGCCACCCACGAAGAGTTTGTTTATTAATGAGTCACTAAGCTTGACTCGATCCCCCATACTTGAGCTGGCCAAGGAGGACATAAATGGAGAAACCGAACATCCAAGATAGGAATGTCCTCTCCATAGATCATCATCGGGCTTTCAGAAAAAAGCTGGAAAGCTTTAAAGCCTCGATGAGATAAGAGATGGGGAGATTTCTCCTCATTAAAAGCAAGAATTCCAGGATTGAAAACTTTGTTGTCATTTTCAGATGAAAATGGAAGCAAAGTGTCAAACATTGGAGAAAGGGTGGGAAGGGTGGGAAGGTTGGGTAAAACATTAGGCACATGAACATAAAGTTCTCTTGTCGAATTATTAGAAATATCATCCACCACTTCGGCAACAACTCCCGTATCGGGCTTAAAGTAAATTCCATCATCTGGCGGTTTTGTAGGAGGATGAGGGGATGATGGAACATCAAAATGAAATGACTGATTTTCAGGAAGTGAAGGGGAATCTTTGCTAAGCAATTCATCAAGGAAAAGGATATCCTTTTCAGAGTCATAGTCATAATTCTTAATGCCCGGTGGCACGAGTCATCCGGAGTAAGAAATAAATCGATCTCCTCCATAAGAGAGTCACTATCCTTAACGGGGATAGTAGATGGAGAGAAAGATGATTATAGCATCAGAATTTTCAGAATTAAATTCTTTCGGTAGGTGCGAGTGGGATAATATTATCAAACAATAATCTCTCAACAAGACTAATTTCCTTCCGCAGGATGCAAGTCTCCTTCATTAATTCTTGGTTGAATTAAATCAATATGACGAGTTCACCGAAGAACTCCTCGAGAAGAGAATCAAACTTAGGAGAAGAAATAGTCAAAGTGTCTCAATTAAGCAAAGATTTTATAAGATCAGACTCGGCATTAAAGTGATGCAGATCTATCTTAGTAGAAATGATTTCTTCATCCGAAAGAGGGTTCGAATAAATTTTCGTCGGAACGTCCTCATCAGAAAAAAAACTCGTCTCACTAAGGAAAAATTGTCGTCGGCTACAAAGAGAGGAATAAGACATGTTTTGTAAAAATCATCACAAACGGGCACATCACACTCACTTTCGATATCAAAAAAAATCCTCGGACTCACTTGGGATTGGGACAGGTTCTCAACACTAGACTTTATTAATTCGTCCGATTTCGTTTCCAGAATAGTGCTAAAATGCTCGTCCCCCATACTTAGAGATTTCGGGCTCCTCGGTAGGTAAGACGGGTGTGATTGCAATAGTATACTCCTCGTCATCATCTTTCGTAGAAGGCAAGGTACAATTCCATTTGGAGTATTATAATTCTTGCCAGCTCCTTAACTTAAAACATTGAACATCCATTGAGAAGTTTAAGAATTAAGTCATGTATATCCCTGGTTTATTTTGCTTTTTTTCACAAACATCGCTTAATTTCAAAAAATTTTCACCCAAGCGAGCAATAAAACCAATGGCGTTTCTCAAAAAGGATATACGATTAAACTTCTTATTGAGTTCTTTACCAAAGGTTTGTATAGATTTCATTAAGTTTTCTCTAGCTTGCCCAAAATTTCCACACTTTGTTTCTTGAGAGGTTGATGAATGACGGGAAACTGCAGGGGTTGAAATTGGTCAAAACCGGAAGCAATAGAATTATAACAAAGATTAGGTTCGTAGAAATTTTGGTTCAATGGTTGACACTGAAAAGTTTCATGAGGACCCCCGCAGTTTTCACAACAAAGATATTGTTGTTGAAAATTAGGTGAAGTTTGTGGAAAATTATCAAAGTTTGATTGTAACACGGGTCCGGATTAGAGATAAACGGAACTTGAGGTGGACAATCGTAACCATAATGAGCATCGTTTCCACAAAACTCGCAAGAATATGTCTCGTATTGGTGTTGTGGAGGTTGGTTGAAGAAGTTTGGTGTTTCATTATAAGAATAAGGATTTGGGTCATAGACAAACTCATTTCGGACCAACAACTGCTACAGCTCGGAACAATTTCCATCCCACCATTAAACGGGTCCCTCACAATACGCGCAACAAGAGTTTAATACGGTATGGGGATTAAGACAAGTCGAGAATTAAACGAATTAAAGGGTAAAGAGACAATAATTAAACGAATAAGAGATAGTGAAATAATTTATTAGAAAAATATATAAGAAAAATATATATGGCAATAACCGAAAATCGTAAACAAGTTACTGAAGCTCTCTAGAAAAACACACAAAAAGCGGAGGAGCGTGTAAGCGTGAACTATTAAAAATCCTTCTCCTTTCGGGTCGAGTTCGTAGGATCGACCCTCCTATACCCACTCTTAAAGTTTTTGTAATCTAAATAGTGAGCCTAATTCACAAGTGACAACACGGTCGTTTTTGTTGGTTTTTTCAAATTCTTTGCGTATTGTTTTGATTACTTGAAAATATTCACAAATGAAAGCGAAAACATCAACGTGGGAACAGGGTTCTTCAAACACTAATTCTTTAAACAAACACTGTAGATTCGTAAAACACATATCCCTGTAACGCGCCAAAAATTGACTTAATCCATTAGGTATAAATATATATATATATAAAAATATTATATAATATATATATATAATATAAATATATAATAGGATAATATCAATTAAATAGAGAGAGTAAGTATTCCAAGAGGCTTTTAAGAAGTTTCACTTTTACCCAAAGTAAAATCCTAAAAAAACCCTCCCGGTATATTCCCGACAAGGAGCGAATTGAAAATCGTTAAATAATTCTGGATCGCGTGTTTTGAATGATCAATATTTGAATTTGGTTTCCTATTTCTATAAATATAAATCAAAAACAAATAAGGGAATAACTAAAAACTAAAGGAATTAAGGATAAAAACACAAAAAAGATTAAAAACGGGAATCGCTAAACCCGTTCTTTAAAAACCCAAATTCTAAAATTTTAACCCTACAAATGAAAATTTAATTTTTATAAATCCTAAATGATAAAAGAAAATTTTAAAAAAAGAATTATATTTTTCTGACTTTTATTTTATTTATTATGAATTAAAAACAGTTTTACTCTAAAAAATTAATTAAAAATATTAAGCTAATTATTAAAATTCTAAAAAATTTAAGAAAAATACTTTATACTATGAAGAATCAAAGAAAAATAAGAACTGGAAAGTTGGCTGAACAAATAAGCAGTTAAAAAGCAAATAAGCATGATAAGCTAAAAACTGAACTTGTGTATAATAATTAAATGGTGTGAAGTATTAAACGAAAAAGACCCAGGGCAGTTGGTTGAATGTGTAGTCCCGATATCACTTCATTACACACATCAAACTAGAAATGAAAAAAAGAAAGATTTGAAGATTGTTTAGGAGAGAGAAATAGAGAAAAAGAGAAAAGAGATATTATTAGAAAAAAATGAACAACTTACTTGTTTCTAAAGAATAAAAAGCTCATTATACCCCGTCCGTTAAATGTGACGCGCGGGATATTTAACTTAGGACCCGGCCTCGGGTTTGCTTTGGATTCTAAAAACCCGAAACAACACAATATTTAGTTAACTATCGAGCCCGAATCCCTATACTTTCCTATAACAAGACGTTAACTAATTAAAGACCGAAGCTCCATCATAGAGTGACCGAACTTCCTTGTTCGACTCAATAAATTGAGCCTAACAGAGTGTGTGTGTGTGTGTGTTTAAGGAGCTGTTGCAAATAAAGAGAGGTCACAGGTTCAGCCCTTATGGCCTCTCTTTTTGAAAAAATATTTTTTTTATTTTTCTTTTTAAAAACTTATAAAATAAGCTGAATTAACAAACTTTAAAAAAGACACTTTTTACAAAACTCAAAAATAAGCTAGAAATAAGCTAAAACCAAAAGACAGTTAACTTTTTTTAACTAAGTGACCATAAGGGCTAAACTGTTTGGCTAAATAAGCAACAAGAAAAAGCAAATAAGCTAACAAAGATGACTACCCTAACCTAATAAGCAAAGCTAAGAAAAATCCAATAAGCCCTAATCTCGAGAAAAGCAAATAAAGTTATTTAGGCCTAAAAGCTAGAAAAATAATACAAAAAAGGTCACTTTTTAAGCTAAGAAAAAATTAAGCTAAGCAAACCAAAAAGCTATGCTCCAAAAAACCTAAAACAAAAACAAAGCTTACCATTATAGAGCTATAAGAAGAAGCAAAAATAAACATATTGAATAACCAATAAGCCAAAAAAATCTATTGAAAAAGGTTAAATTACCTCATTATTACTGAGTGATTTTCAAAGTTTTTTGGTAACATTACAAATAGGGCTTAATGCAGCCCTAATAAAATAAGCAAGTATAAAAGCTGTTCTAAAAACCACAAAAAAGCTTAACTAATTTAAGTCTTACCATCCAGTTAGCTTATTCAATCAAATTAACCCCTAAAACAAGCATAAACTTATCTAAAATGGATATTGATATCAGGACTTTTAAAACTTTGAAAAGAAGACTGAAAGCTATGACAGGTTTGGACTTAAAATCAAAATGGCAAATGCAAACAAAGAACAGCTCATTCATATAGCATAAGGACTCAAAACAAGCATGAAAATGGAACTTACAAGTACTAAATCAAAATCAAGCCAAATAAGCTAGATTAAAAGGCAACATGGCCACAGATTCAAATCATGATTACAATTAATCTTAAACTAGAATTTTAAACTTTAAAAACTAATTTAAACTAACTTATGAACTAAAATTAAGCTGGTTAAAACTCACTTAAAGGCCAAAAATAACTTTTAGCCTCTGTTGACCCATTTTGAACCTAATGCCAAACACTTCTTAAGGACCTGAAAAACCATTTTAAGCTTAAAACAGCTTAAGAAAACTTGTGAAAACCAAAAACAATTAAAGCTTATGGTATAATAAAGACATTTAAGCAATTAGAACATAAAATTAAGCAATGAAAATAAGCAAACTAGATTAAGCAGTATTAAAGACTAAAATTGGCAGTTTTAATGAAAAGCTTAAGCAAAAAAGATTAAAACATTAAGCAACCATACATAAGCATTAAATAACATAAATAAGCAGACATAAGCAGTAATAAGCTAAGGAACAGTAAATAAGCTAAAAATGGAAAATAAAGCTAACTATTTCCCTTTGCTTAAACAAGGGCATAAATTACTCAAAAGAGCTTTTCTACAAGCTCTAGCTTGTCAAAGACAAGCTAGTAAACCCATAAGCCCTTCCAGGTTTGGCTTATCATCCAAGTTAGCTTTTTGAGGTGATTTTTGAGTAAAGACTTAGTTAAGCTTTTGAAAAAGCTTAACTAAGTTTGACATGAGTAAAAGAGCTGATTAGCTTATGAAAATGGTTTTAGAACACAAATTTAAGCTTAAATGCATAAGGTAAAAACATAATTTAAAATGACAGAATTTTAAAACTTTTAAAACTGAAATTTCATTAAACTTAAAAATATTACAAGGTTTGAAAAGTAAAGTACAATTTAAAGTAAATAAGACTGAAAAATAAAGTTACACTACTCCTAAACTACATGAGTTCAAATGTCGAAAATAAGCCCCATTTTATAAGTTGTTCATGAAGCTTGGGGTGTTTTAGTTGTGTTTCTTGTGTGAGGGCTTCAAAAGCATAATCATAGGCCCTCAAAAAAGTCGTGTTCTCTCCAAGCTAATTCATCACAGCCCTTCATTTTTGTCTTCAAATCATCACCCAATAAGAAATACAAACGGGATTGCCTAAGTGTGGAATTTGGTTAATATGGTGTGGGGGTTTAGTGAAATGATAGGTTTTAAGGGAAAGAGGGATGAATAGTGACAAATGTGGTCAGTGGTGCGGGGGGGGGGGGGGGGTGATGTTTACAACCGACTTGAGCAATGATAGTCCAAACCATTAGTGGTTACTTAAGAGTCAGTTGCAATGTACGGTTTTATGTGATATAATGTTTTATACGAGTTTTATATGTGTTTGTGAGGGATATGTAGATCGGATAATCAATCCATTGAGCGTGAACTCTCATTGGTATTGGATTTGTGTTAAAATTTTGTGATAGTTCATTTCTGTACCAACCTTTTTGGGTGACAAGAAAATGATTTTTGGTGATAGAGAAAGCGGTTTCGCGTTTTAAGTTGGTTAAGAAATTATATGAACGTATACGTATTTTTGTGTTAGTAATTTAAGATAAGTTTAGGTTTTAGAGGTTAAGTTAAGAGAAATGAGTTATTTGATGGAGAAATTTCATTTTTAAATCCTTATCGTGGAAGATGGAAAGATTAGAGTATTTTGAGAGAATTAATTTGGTTAAATATGTGGGTATTTAGGTTGATTGGGAATTAAAAATTGATAAGGTGTCATTTGTCGAAAAGAAAATACGTTTAGGTTAAAGATATGACAGTTTTATGGAAGACTTTCTATTTTATAGAAAGTAAATTTGGAAAACGAAAAAGTTATATTATAGAAAAGTAGATTTCAAGCAAAATGGTTAAGCAAAATAGCTTTATGTATTAATAAAACTTAGGTTAAAGATAATTAATTAATTAATAAAATAAAAGAAAAAAAATATTTTTTTTTTTATGGCCAGAATAGTAAACTTCCAAAATAAAAAGGAAAAAAAAGAAAGAAGAAAAGAAACTAGTTTGAGTCCTAATATAATACCTAGTTATAGTTAATCTAAAACACTTCTAGGTAGCCTATAAATACAAAACAAAAATCCCTAACCCCCCCATTGATGAAATCGGCAAAACCAAAAGAGGAGAAAAGAAGAGAAAATTTTTAGGGATCTTTTATAAGGTAAATTTTCTAATCTTTGATCAATTCTAGTTAATTTATTAATTCTTATTTCATTAAAATAAATAACTCATGTAATAATTAATATGATGGATTAAGGTTCATGTAAAATCTGTAAATTTAGGTTTTTAAACTTTTAAAATCGTTTTAATATCTAATGAAGTTAATCATTGCAATTAGGGTAATAGGAATAGTAAATATTCGTACGTTTAAATTTTTTTTGCTAGAGTCCATAAACTTGGTCAGAGACCGGAAATATTTTAATAATTTTCAAAAAGCCTAAAATTAACACAGAGAGTTTTACTTTAAACCCCAAAGGATTCAGGAATTAATAAGTGGATGGAAGTTTATTTAAATATTCAAACAAGATTCGATGTCAAGGTCTGGAGTTTTTATGCAGATTTGGTCAAATTGTGATAAGTGGTAAAAACCCTATTTACAATATGAATTAGACTTAGACTACTGCAGTTAGATAAGTATTATGTGTCTATTAAATATCCCCCAAAGTAAGTTTAATCAAATTTCGAATCTCAGATAATTTTTAAGCCTAAACTTTTTAAGTGCGCAATCAGACCCGAAATTGGGACCTGTTTTGGAGGTTTGATTTTATCTAGGAGTACTTTTGAATGTAATTGACACTTGGGAGTCCCTCAAGAAAGTTAATATACTCATATAATGAACATAGGTATTTTTTGTTTTGAATATATGAAGTCCTTTAGTATAAGTTTGAGTGCGATAAGTCACGTTAAAATTCTGCAGTTTTGGGCACACGAATTGTGACTAGCTATGAAACTTTATACGTAAAGTGGTTTAAGTTGGGAATGGCAGTCAGATGGCCCCCTAGGGTTAATAACACATACTTAGACCTCCATCATAAGAAGTAACAAGAATATTAAGCTTTCGTCTTAATACGTGTAACACGAATTATTCTTGTTGCGATAATTATTGTGATTTGTCCATTTGTGAAGCCATGTTGGATAGCTTTTGAGTGCTAGTCAAAGTGTTGAGTGTCAAATCCCTATCTTTTTCTAAGATTTTTCATTGGGAGGGAAACGATGCCTTGAGTATTAGACGTTTAAAACTCGATATTTGATGGTTGTAGCTTAAAAAATGCATGTGGGACTGTGGGCTATTACTTGCTATGTGTTTGTAGAGAGTAGACAATTGGAAGTCGGTTGGCTTGTATCATGGGATCGTTCCAACCCCACTTTGGGTAGAGGCCGAGCAATTTTGTTTGAGCTATATTTGATTTAAAATTGTGGTAGAGTTGAGCATGATTGATCTGGAGATATGTGATAGTCAAGATATGCCCATGCAACTGTTAATCTATATCACAGTAAAGATTTGAATTGTTTTTGAAAAGTTATTGAGGCTCGGTGACTAAAACCTTCTATTGGCAATCTTCACCAACCTATTGTTGACGTGTTTTTAGTCATCGTTTTCCAGGGATTCAGGGATCGGATAAGAATGGTCTAGAAAGTTTTTGCTAGTAGGAGACCCGTATGATGCGTTTGAAGGATCAATGATTGGTAGCTTAAGATCTTTGATGGTTAATGATGTTTTGCTTACGACTTTCTAGTTTATGATTTGGATTTTGTAAGCACTTTGTACGGATGGTAAACCCCTATCATACATACATTGTTGTTCTATTCTGGATGATATCATACATTGTTCTTGTTTTTTATTTCACATTTAGGTTATTTCTCTATAAGATGCTTGGCTATTTTAATATCCTTACATTTCGCCGCCTTGCGTTGCCGCCATGGCGGGGTGTACAGTGAAAGGGATGGATGTTGGTGGAAAAGTTTGATTTTTCCTTCCTGCGTTTGGGATAATAGGGGGTAACGAAGGTTAGTGTTTTAGGGTAATAAAGTGGAGGTAAGTGTGACTAACCATGTTAGTCCTTAAGGACTAATGATGTAAAAGTATAGGGGGTTGTATGGTAAAGGGGGTTAACGGGGTAATTGTATAAGGCTAATGGGCTTATCACTTTAGTTTTTGTGTCGGATAAGTATAGAAGAGGATTATGGGCTTTTCATTGTACAGAGCTTATATAATAAGCTTAATGGGCTGACCCGGCCCATGAAATGGGTACGGGTTGGCCCTTTTAAGATTTCTTCGGATTCGGCTTTGTCTTTCACTTGTTGATTTTTTGACTTTGACTTTTTAAACTGGATTGACTTTGACTATCGACTTATGACTTTTTTTTTCCGCATCTTTCCAATCCCCATGCTAGGTTTTGTCTGTTTCTATGGGGCATTATAATGTCCAATTGTTGGTCTTTTAGGGACGTTTTTATTAGGTAAAAGTAAGTTTAATTAAGCACGATACCACTTTATGGACAAATTCCAGCCTGGTTTTTCCACAAGCTGAAGCTTAATTTCTAAGCTCTTTAAGAGCAATTTACATCCATAGTTTAGCAGGGATTAAGGTACAAATTCTCTAGTTTGCTAATTTAGCTTATATGTTTTGTTTAGCTTATTATCTTTATTTAGTTGTTATTTAGTGCTTATTATAATGCTTATTGCATCATATATAATTAATAATGTCCAGCTATAGTTAGATCTTACAGTTTTAGCTTTAAGAGTTAAAACTGTCCTTAAAATCTAGTTAATTACTTATTTTTTTAGCTTTATTAGATTGATTGCTTAATTATGGTTGAGATTACTTATAGTGCTTAATTGGCCTATAATACTAAGATCTGTTTTTAAAACAAATATCATACTTATTTAATCCTTTCAAAAGTTAAAAAAAATGCAAAATAATTATTATAAAGGTGTGTTTTGGCACAAGTAGTACTCAACTGATTAGTACTTGTCATAGGTCCATAATTGGCTTTTAGTCAGATTTAATCCACTTTAAACATAGGTCCAAAAAAAAGTGCCAGTCTTTATAATTTTTTAAGAGTTTAAAAATCTCAAAAGTTAAGGGGAGGTTCAAGTGTACTCTAGTTTAATCTTAGTAATCTAGTATGATAACATGGCTTAAATTTTTAGATCTTCATAAGTTGGGGTTTTGGTGTTCATAATGGTGCAAGACTTGCTTGATGCGTGAGGTAGGGCTCCTTTATGGCAGTAAGAGCTGAGCGCGTGATAGGAAGAGGAGGGCGGGGGAGGGATCATATGTACAATTGTTGTGGTTCGATTTAAGTCAAAAACCTCTTTTTAATTGTCCTTCCAAAGTATGTTAAAAATGTCATTTTCATTAGCTCTTAATTTAGAGTAGAATAAGTTTTGATTTAAGTCCTAGATATTGATAAAAATAAGCTCTATTATATGATCAATCTTCATCGTTATCCACTTTTCCACCACGTTTTTCAACAATAGCTTATTTTGTTAGTTCAAAAAAAGGTGATCGATTATGTGATGTAATAATATAATAAGACAGTAGTCCTTTTATTTTGTTTATAATAAAAGAAGTTTGTAATAAGGTATAATATGCTTAAAAGAAAAAACATAATTGCCAAAAGAAGAGTAGACTAGAAAGGCAAAATAAAGTAAGGGGGAGAGGCCTCCTTCATCTGCCAATAAATACCCCTTCAAATCATCATGTAGAAGTGTGATGCCTTTAAAAAAACTTATTCCTTATCCCCTCCTTTTATGAGGATTGAATAGATTAAATTTGATACTAGCCATCCTCTAACTAAACTTCTCGAAGCTTTCATGAACAATATGTTATGAGAATAGATAAACAAGACCTTAACAAGTGGTAATCAAACGCGCATAATGATTAGAATGATTCGATTTGTAACCTCAAGATGATATTCGTTGGATTCGATTGAGATTCTTGAGCTTTCGAGTTGTGATTTGGCAATTATTTTGAGTTTTTGGACTATCGAGAATTCAACAGGATTATGACGTGACGAAGTTTTTGTGGAGTTATCATTTTCCAGTACTTATTTTTACCATTCTCCGTAAAGTATTTACAAAGCATTCCACAAGAAAGTTATTTTTTTTGTATTTCACGAATCGTTTTTCTAGATATGTTTTGCTTACTACTCTTAGTTTTATCTCTTAGATGGAAAAGTATTGTAATAGATATATACACATTTTCGGTCCTATCGAAAATCGTATATTAGGAGATTATTGAATAAACCTCTCGTGTTGAAGAACGATGTTTTTATAAGTTTCAAACATTTTCGGTTTTATATTGAAAAGTGTGAATAAGACTTTAGTGAATTTACACTCGTGAATACGCTACAAAAGTGTAAAACCACAAATAATCACGGTTTTATAAAGGAAATGGGATTTTGAAAACATTCTTCAATTTAAAAAATTCGAAAGTCAAATTCTGTTCTATCGAATTTGACGTTAAATGTGTTTTCGATTATTCAGATCATCATATAATTTTAGTTTTAATCGAGTTTGGTGGTCATTTGTTAATCCATAGTCAAACGAAATTTTTCAAAAACTCGTTCTTATCGAGATTGTTACTATAATCGATTTTAGGATTAAGGTATTACCAGTGTTAATACTTTAGGAATACCGAGTTAGTTAAGTTCTTTTTTTTCTGAGTTTAGTTCTTTTCGAGAAGCGTACCAGAGTTTCAGACACTTGTTATCCGGAATAGTGTTGTCCGAGTTTTACAATTGTTTACCAGAGGTTTGGAAAATCTTCCTCCACAAATATCACTCATTATTCGTCTACAAAGATCCAATCTTTGAAATCATAAGTAAATGTCAACATCCAAAACATATCAACAATCCCTTGCTGATGCCGGTTCTGAGACTAGGCCTCCCATGCTTGAAAGGGGTAGTTATATGCAAGTAGATTTAGATGCTATATAAATCGAAAGAGGGAAAACCGAAAGTGGCTTAACAAAGCGCTTGATAAAGGTCCTTATAAGTTTGAAATGTTCATTCCTAACAATTCGACAGTTCCAAAATTTGCCAACAGCTGAGATTTAACAAGGAGATATTTATTTCACTATGTTTGCTGAGAATGGAGCGTCCGAAAATCTGATTCTATCTTTTTCGATTCCAGATGACTTTATAATTCGTGGATGCTTGCACTTCGGCCAAGGACATGTGAAAAGATTTTGAAACGTCTTATGAGGGGAACTATAAAAACAAAGTTGATAGAGAAACTTATTTTACAAATGAATTTGATCAGTTTGTTGTTGAACCAGGGGAAGCACTTGTTTAAGTTTACAATCGTTTTGCTCAGTTAATGAACGATTTGGAAAGAAATGACATGCATTTTCCAATTGTATACATTAACATGAAAGTATCCTGAAAAGCTTGCAACCGTAATGGTAGAAATATGTTACCCAAAGTTCGTCTTGCTAAATCAATTGACAGTGGATACGTAAGATGAAATCTTTTATATTTACCTTCAGCATTCGAGAAACTGTTAATTTTCTCAAGAGCAAAGAAGTTAGAAAAATTTCCATGATCATGTTGGCTCTCGTAAGCACATAAGTGGTTCATCTTCTAGAAACACGTCATCTTATTTAGGAGACACATCCTACGTTTGTGGTGATTAAGAAGATTAGTACCAAGCATGATGATGTTCACTTAACCAATTCTGAAGATCCTCTAGCATCTGACAATGTTTTACTGCACGAATCCAATACTTAAAATTTTTCACTCTAACAAATAATCCGACTATCCCACTTCATCAATACCAGAAACCAAGCAATCATTTTACGGGACAGGGTGAAATATCAAAGCAAAAAGAACTCTGTAATTGCTGCATAAATAAAAGACGGGCTTATGTTCAGAGAAATCGTAGAGGGGTCGAATGCTCCAAATGAGACCTGAAATGTTCTATGAACTCTTCGAACCTCGTCTTTTAGGAAACACTTCACCTGTTCAAGCTACAACTGAGTAGAAAAGGACATATTGCAGGAATTAGGTCCAAAGCCACAGAATCGGGAACTCGAAATATTTCATGCAACAAATGTTGCTAGGCAAAACAGGATGAAGATTGGAATAATTCTTTAAACCGATGAAGCAGAAGGGTTTTCTCTTTTCTGAGCATTCAAGGATGGAAGAAATGAAAACTCAGTGGCAAACCATGTGCTAATGGCCAGAATTCAACCAAACTGATAATACTTACTGATGCTGGTGCCAATCTATAAATTCTGAATTTATAAGTGAGTACAATCTTCAATCCAACAATGAAAAAATGAAGAACATATGTAATCCAAACTCATACTAAAATTATAAACAGGACCATTGGTGATGATCAAATTGATATGCGATAATATATTTGATTCAACACCAATGGGAATGATAATAATGGCAGTATTGAAAAAGAATACACATGGATTCTGATCTATGTGCGTTAGAGCAAATTACTATGAAATGCATATCAAGAAGTTGAAAAACAACAAATATTTGCTTAAAAAGTTCAAAACAAAACACGAATGTTGATAGTCAGCGTTTTGACTGTGAATAATGAAAGGGATTCGGGTTTTGGAAAACATAAACGCGGATAATAATTATCTCAACCAATTTCTTGAGGCTGATAAACGAGCAAAACATTTTAGTCAACAAGCCCAGTCTCAATTTGTTCGTGATCGAGATATCATTCGAGATAAGAAAAACCAACAAATACCTTATATTTAGAGTCAAAGATTACAAACCGTCAACATGAGGAACTTCAAAAGTACTCATTCAAGTTAAAAAGGCAAATATGAATAATGAGGATAGATATCATGACACTGTTCAAGATCTTGAGGCCAACCTAAAAAATAATGTTGGGATTTAATTTTTGAGAACTTTGGCAATTCTTAACAGGGTGGAAAGTTATAATGCATGGACCAAAAGCCATTGTCTTGTATATCAGCAAAATAAAACATGTTGGGGTATCTGGAATCCTTATACACCCCCGCAAGCAATTCTCTATGTACCAAAGTTATATCTTGCCTCTTGTTAAGAGGCCAAATCAGTGTGATATTTCATTGAGTAATATTAGATAAACTAAGGCACACTCAAGAAGATGCAATCAATTAGACAACAAAAAGTGTACAAAAAAAAAAAAGAACCAAATGTTGTTGCCAATAAATAGAATATGTTGGACAATTGATTATGCACGAAATAGCATTGCTCCCTCTATAAAGACTTTGTTCCTCAAAAAGAACTTTCTGCTGAGCAAAAAAATATTTTTCCATCTTCTTTTATTCCTTCTGACAAGAATTCAAATGCAACTCCTTCTATCCCGCAACAAAGCCGATGATACACCTTTGACATTGAATTAAAGTAAAATACAAAATTAATATTCAAAAGTTGTCTGAATTAATTTTAAAAGAACGGTAAAAGAGCAAGCATATTTTATACATCACCAGAAGAAATACAACCTCAATGTTTTTGTCGAACACAAAAGAATCAACTCAAACCAATAATAAAAGATTTGCAGATCTATTTTGAATTCTTTAAGACACTATTTTAAAGGGATGTAAAAGAGATGAAAATGATTTTTGAGTCTACAGAAAGTGAACTTTGTGAACTAGAGAAGCAAAATGATTTTTTGAAAGATCAACTTTTAGAAGCATCCCTCAAGCATCGAAGTTTAATTCAGTGTGGGGATGTTAAATCATGATTGTAGACCATTCACTCATGCTAAATTGAACAACTTAAAAAAATGAAATCCATCAGATTCAATATGGTTTGCAAAGCAAGAATAAAAAATTCTTGAAAAAGATGTTCAAAGGTGTGAAAAGCAAAGTGTTGATTTTGAATTAAAGTTACAACATGAAAAAGAAAAACATAAATGGGATTCAAATTTGAAGAATAAAAACACAAATCCTCTTGATTATTCTTGGATTTCAAAAATGGAAAAACTTGAAGATGAGAACGTGTCTTTGGATTTTACGGTGCAATCTTTGATAAAAGAACGTGACAATGTAAAATTAGAATATCAAAATCTTTTCAATTCAATCAAAAAGACACGATCTCAAACTCAAACGGAAATAGACGAATTAATTGCTCATGTCTCTGAGAAAACATATGCATATGGTGCTATTCGTGCTGAGAATCAGAATCTTTTGTTTACCATATCTGAGTTAAAAACTAGACTGGCAAATGTTGAAAAAGGTAAGTCTGTAAATACTAAGTTTGACAAGACAAATGGTTCTCAACCTCTTCTTTGTGTCACACCATTACACAAACACGTTATTCAAAAGAAAACGGATGTTCAAAAATCAGAAGAAAACCATGTCGTGTCAAAACCAGTCACTTTACAGACTTCACCTGCCAAACAAAGAGGGGTAAATTCAAACAAAAATGTCATAGCACCTGGAATGTACAAGGTTGTCACAACACATGAATCACAAACAAATGAGGCTAAGCATGATTTATCTTCTACAGGAATGAATGTTGCATCTAGTGTTAGAAGACCAATGAATAGAGATTCACCATGTTCCCCCCCCAAGGTAATGTTCTTTAGCTAACTCTAATAACAGCAAAGAAAGTAGCAGTTTTTAATGTTCAGGAAAAATAAGCAGAACAGATAAACCCAAATCTTAAAATGTTATCTCAAACAAAGAGAATGTAACTGATTGTTGATGTTGCAAAACTCTTCTAAAGCGGAAGAACTTTGTTATTGTTTCTTGTATGCAAAATGGTGCTTATTACCATGCCAAGCTAACTGTTTTGGCAAATTATAAATTGAATGTACATTCGAATGTTCATAGAACCTTATCCACTAAATCTAGAATACCAAAATCTTATGATACTACTTATGTAGTTCACAGGACTAGGTTTTCTAAGGAGTCGACACTATCTAAGTCTTTAGAAACTACTTTTTTTATTTATGAAGTCTCCAAACCTGAGATTGATGTCAGAAGTACCTCAAAAGCTAACGATACTGTTTCTAGTACAAAGAAAAGAAATTTACGAGATAAATCTTTAAGCACATACATGATGAACAAGATTCGAACTAGTCGAATTTAGCAAAAATGGTTTGAATCAAAACCAAATGTTGTTTGGTCTCCTTTAACACAAAACCGAAGGACAAATAGTAGTATTCAGTTTGAAAAAAACGATCTCTATAATAAATGAGTGTAGTCAAATTGCCCACATGTCCATGTGCTATTTCTTCTTGTAGTTGCAGTAGATCAGATTGTTCTGTGATTGTTGATAATTGTTGTTCAAACATATGACGGTGATCGATCAATGCTGAAGAAATTTCCATTGAGAAATTCAATATCATAGCACTGTTCGCTTTGGAAATGATAATTTTGCAGCAATCACAGGCTATGGTGATTATATACAGGGCAATATCATTATTTGTCATGTATATTATGTTGAAGGTCTTGGAAATAATCTCTTTAACGTTGGACAATTTTATGATGGCGATTTAGAAGTAGCTTTTCGTTCTAAGACATGTTATGTGCGTAGTCTGGAGGGAGATGATTTGCTTACAGGCGGTCGCGAATCAAATTTATATATTATCTCCATTTCTGACATGGCTGCTTCTTCACCTGTTTGTCTAATGTCTAAGGCAACTTCGACAAAGTCATGGTTATGGCATCGCAGACTCTCACATCTTAATTTTGGCACCATAAACGATCTTACCAGACTTGACTTGGTTGATGGTCTTCCAAAGTTTAAATATGGAAAAGATCATCTTTGTTCTGCTTGTGAAAAACAAAAAAGCAAGAATGCTTCTCACCCACTCAAACTAATTGCAAGTGATCACTCCAAATTGGAATTACTTCATATGGATTTATACGGTCCAATGCGGGTAGCTTCAATTAATGGAAAGAAGTATGTTCTTGTGATCGTAGATGATTATTCTCGATATACATGGGTTTACTTTCTTCATTCGAAAGATGAAACTCTAAAGATTATAAAGAAGTTCATTGCTCAAGCTCAACTGAATTATAAAGCTAATGTTTGCAAGATTCGTACAAACAATGGTACTGAATTCAAAAATGCAACTCTTAAAGCTCATTATGAAAATTTAGGCATCATGCAACAATTTTCAACTGCTCGAACGCCTCAACAAAATGGAGTAGTTGAAAGACGTAATAGAACTCTTGTTGAAGCTGCTCGAATGATGCTTATCTTTTCTCGCTTACCTGGATTTCTTTGGGCTGAAGCAGTGGCTACCACTTATTTTACTCAAAATCAGTTAATCATTCATACACGACATAACAAAACACCTTATAAGTTATTACGAGGCAGAACGAATGTTGAATATCTTCATGTGTTTGGTTCATTGTGTTATCCAACAAATAACCGAAACGATCTTGGAAAAATGAAACCAAAGGCAGACATTGGGGTCTTTATTGGTTATTCGGAAACATCAAGAGAGTTTCGAATCTATAATAGACGCACTAAAAAGATTATGGAAACCATAAATGTCAAGTTTGACGAGCTCACAGCTATGGCTTATGAACATGAATGTTTAGAACCTGAGCTTCAAAGATTCATAAATCATAATTCATCAGCAGAAGAAATGAATACTCTATCAAAAGAAGATTTGGATAATTTATTCGGTCCAATGTTTGAAGAATATTTTGAGAAGACG
The DNA here is from genome assembly GCA_026074375.1 of Tanacetum coccineum. Taxonomy (NCBI): domain Eukaryota; kingdom Viridiplantae; phylum Streptophyta; class Magnoliopsida; order Asterales; family Asteraceae; genus Tanacetum; species Tanacetum coccineum. The sequence continues at coordinate 37,968 of BQNB010053080.1, forward strand.
TTTTCTGATACACCAATCAATTCTGCTGCACAACCGACCCAAATTCATGAAGACTCGCCTTCTACATCTTCGATTATTGTTGACGAACATGAGGCTCCTCCCATTGTGACTACATCTGATAAACAAACCTCTCCAATCTCTTTAACATAGGCTGATGAATTCAATCTATGGCAATTCATAATTTGTTTTATATAATCCTCCAAATCGTGAGGAAATTGAGTCATCTACAACGGCTCTAGAGTCATCAAATGTGCAGAATTTCCACCAAGTACAACCCTTAACACACATTTGGACAAAAGATCATCCTCTAGACCAAGTTATTGGTGACCCATCCAAACCTATCAAGACTCGCCAACGGCTACACATGAGGTATGCATGTATGCATTAACCGTCAGCACTATTGAACAAAAGAATATCAAAGAAGCTATGGCAGACCACAGTTAGATTGAGTCCATGCAAGATGAGTTAAATCAATTTGAGAGACTTTAAGTTTGGGAACTCGTTCCACGACCAGAAGGAAAGAATGTTATTGCACTCAAATGGCTCTGGAAGAACAAATGTGATGCTGAGAATATTTTCGTTCAGAACAAAACTCGTCTTGTTGCTAAAGGATACAAGCAGGAAGAAGGCATTGATTTTGAAGAGTCATTTGCTCCGGTTGCTCATCTTGAGGCCGTTCGAATATTTATTGCTTATGCTGCTCATCGGAATATTACAATCTTTCAAATGGATATTAAAACGGCTTTTCTCAATGGTCTTTTGAAAGAAGAAGTTTATGTCAGCCAACCTGAAGATCCATAATTCCCCGATCACGTCTACAGGTTGAAAAAAGCTCTATACGGTCTTAAGCAAGTACCTCGTGCATGGTATGACAAATTATCTTCTTTTCTAATTGAGCATGGGTTCACTAAAGGTATTATTGACCCGACTTTGTTCATACGACGTCACGGGGAAGACATATTACTTGTTCAAGTATATGTTGACAACATTATTTTTGGTTCAACAAATCTAGATTTTTCAAAACGTTTTGCAAACCTAATGAAAAATAATTTTGAAATGTCGATGATGGGTGAACTAAAGTTCTTTCTTGGACTTCAAGTTCATCAATCTCCTGGCGGCATATTCATAAGTCAGTCACAATATGCAATTGAGTTGTTAAAGAAACATGGTCTAGATGAATGTGTCTCAATGAGTACACCAATGGCAACTGAGAGACTGGATGCTGATTTACAAGGCACTCCTACTGATCAAACGACTTATCATCGTATGATAGGAGGGCTTATGTACCTAATAGCCAATCGTCCATACATTGCTTTTGCTACTTTTGTATGTGCTCGTTATCAAGCATGTCCTATGGTCAAACACCTCAAAGAGGTTAAACAGATCTTTCGGTACCCGAGACAGTCCTATAACATGGGACTATGATATCTGAAGGATTCCTAATTTGAACTAATTGCATATTCAGATGTGGACCATGCAGGATGTAAAGATGATTGTAAAAGCACATCAGGAGGATTGCAATTTCTAGGTGGAAAGCTCGTAAGTTAGAGTTTGAAGAAACATGATTGTCTACTGCTGAGGCTGAATGTGTTTTCTTGTCTGCATGTTGTGCACAAGTCATTTGGATGCGTACACAACTACTAGACTATGGATACGAGTATAACCGGATTCCGATGTATAGTGATTCCATGAGTGCCATTGCTATCTCATGCAACCCAGTCCAACATTCTAAGACAAAACACATAGACATCCGATATCATTTTATTAAAGAACAAGTTGAGAAAGGTACTGTGGAAATCTACTTTGAGTATCTAGTTCATCGCATTGGTATGAGATGTATGACTCCAACACAGTTGGAAAGCATGACAAAATTATCTTTTTGAAAATATCATACATCAAAAACATGTAAATATATTTTCAAAAACAAAAGGAAAAAAATTGAAAAATACAAAAATACAAAAAAAAAAAATTTGTCACACTTTTCATATTAAAAATAAAATTTTAAAAATTAAATTATTATTTTTCAATCATATACATCATTTCGTAAATAAAATAAAAACAATGATCTCTCAAATAAACCGAAATTGAAAAATGCTATATTTTCAAGGGGGAGTTTTTATTTTAACACTCAAACATCTTCATTTTTGAACTACGAGCTTAGTATGATTTCATTCCAAGGGGGAGTTTTTGATAATGGTGAACAAATTTTGAAATAACTTCATTACTCGAG
>BQNB010053081.1:7503-35537 GCA_026074375.1 Tanacetum coccineum
TCTAGGACCTTTTTAGCGGTTACATTTGGTCCATAATGTCTATCGGTTGGTCCGTGGTGACATTGATCTAAAATTGTTCGAGTTTCTGGTCCAGATACACAACGTCTGATCATACCATTAGAACATACTTTGAAGAGATATGGTTCTTCCAAGAAGTAGTGTTTGAGGTCAAAAAAGAATTTGTTTTTTTGTTGGTACGTCATCCCTTTTGGTATAATATCATCTACCAAGTAGCTTGCAAAGTCTGCAAACCATGGTTCATCTTTGATGTTAATTTCCATAAGGGTTTCTCCAGGAAAGTTATCATCCACATCACTGTCATCACTTGACTCGTCATTTTCAATTTGGGACAAGTGGTTGGCTATGACATTTTCTGTTCCATTTCTATCCTTGATTTCTATGTCAAATTCTTGTAAGAGTAAAATCCATCGAATAAGTCGTGGTTTAACATCTTGTTAATTTCTTGAATAAATGCTTTAGAGCTTAATGATTAGTGTGAACAATAGTTTTTGATAGAATAAGATAGGATCTGAATTTTTCAAATGTAAAAACTACAGCCATAAGTTCTTTTTTGGTTACGGTGTATTTTTGTTGAGCTGGATTAAGAGTTTTGCTTGCGAAATAGATTGGGTGAAATTTTTTACCATCTTTTTGACCTAAGACAGCTCCAAGTGCGAAATCACTTGCATTACACGTAAGTTCAAACAGAAGATTCCAGTTGGGCTTACGATCACAGGAGCACATGTGAGTTTCTCTTTCAATAATTCGAATGCTTTTTAACATTCATCGTTGAATACAAATGGAGTATCTTTTTCAAGCAACTTAGTTAGAGGACGGACAATTTTTGAGAAATCTTTAATGAAACATCGATAAAAAATAGGATGTCCAAGAAATCTTATAACACCATTGATGTTAGTAGGGGGTGGAAGTTTTGAGATTACGTTGATTTTTGCTTTGTCGACTTCAAGTCATGCGCTAGACACCTTGTGTCTAAGCACAATTCATTCTTTGACCATGAAGTCACATTTTCCCAATTAAGGACAAGATGAGCATCTTTGCAACGCTGGAGCATTTTATCGAGGTTGTTTAGGCATTTGTCGAAAGAGTTTCCAAAGACTGAGAAATCGTCCATAAATACTTCGACGGATTCTTCAATCGTGTCATGAAAGATTGCCAACATGAATATTTGGAATGTAGCTGGGGCATTGCATAGCCCGAAAGGCATTTGCCTATAAGCGTACATTCCGAAAAGATATGTGAATGTTATTTTTTCTTGATCCATAGGATCGATAGGAATTTGAAAATATCCAGAAAACCATCAAGGAAACATAAATATTTTTTTCCTGTGAGTCTTTCTAACATTTGATCCATAAATGGCAAAGGAAAATGATCTTTTGCGGTTGCTTCATTGAGTTTACGATAATTGCTGCATACTCGTCAACCCGTAACGGTTCTTGTTGGAACAAGTTCATCATTTTCATTTGTGACAACTGTTATACCACCTTTCTTTGGTACATAATGAATAGGACTAACCCAAGGACTATCGACAATTGGATAAATAATACCGGTATCCAAGAGTTTCACGATTTCTTTCTTAACAACTTCTTGCATGTATGGATTCAACCTTCTTTGTTTTTGGACAACTGGATTTTTGTCATTCAGAAGTTGTATCTTGTGTTTACAGAATGATGGACAAATACCAGGAATGTCTGTCATTTTCCAGGCAAAAGCTTCTTTATGTTTTTTAAGGGCGGATACAAGTTTGCTTTTATTTTGAGCAGAGAGTTGAGATGATATGATAACAGGAAGAAAAGATGGTTCTTCTAGAAATACATATTCCAAATTATCAGGAAGGGGTTTGAGTTCAAGATCTGTAGGAGGTTATTCATGGGATGTCTTGATTTTATAATCGGTGTTGATGGTGATTTTCTCGAATGGTGGTTCTTCGGTGTCGAATTCAGATTCAGAATTTGCATTTTCAGCCATTGCTATGAATTTATCAAATTCAGAAAAGATTTCTTCTTCGAAAAGTGTTCCTTCGATGGAATAGAGGATTTTGCATCCTTAGTCTAAAAGAGCATCGAAATTTTCTTTTAAAATTTCATCGATAACATCGATACTAAAATATGTATCATCGTTTGAGTAAGAGTGTTTCATAGTAGAGTCGATATTAAAGATCATTCATTCAGTCCCAACTCCCAGATTGAGTTGTTTCTGTTTAACTTGAATAACTGCATCAGCAGTGTGAAGAAACGGTCGTCCCAAGACGAGGGGAACTTTTCTGTCTTCTTCCATTTCAAGAATAACAAAATCAGCAAAAAAGGTGAATTTACCAAATTCAACGAGCATATTTTCAGCTATTCCAACAGGGTATTGGAATGATCTGTCGGCTAATCTTACATTCATTTTGGTAGGTTTAAGAGTTTCGAGAGATAGTTTTGCATATAAGGAATATGGCATAAGATTAATGCTAGCACCTAGGTCGGCTAAAGCATTACAGGAGAAAGTTTTATTAAAGTTACATATAATAAGGAAACTTCCGAGGTCTTTGAGTTTTGGTGGAACTTTATTTTGAATCATCGCTGAACTTTCATCGCTTAGGAAAGCGGAAGAAATTTGTTCGATTTTATGTTTGTTGTTTATGAGTTCCTTAAGAAATTTGCCATAGTTAGGCATTTTGTCTAAGACGTCGACAAGAGGTACGTTAATTCGGACAGCTCAGATCATGTCAAGGAATTTTCCGTATTGGGCCTCCCTTTTTTTCTTTTCTTAGGCGTTGTGGATACGAAATTTTTGGTTTGTATGGTTTGGGTAACGGTGTTTCTTTTATTGTATTCGGGGGTTGAGTTTTTGGTTGTGGTGTAGGTTCATCGTCTTCATCATCGCTATCGAAGTTGATAGGGTTATGGTAATTAATCTGTTTGATAATTCGGGTTATCTGGTGGATCATAGGATTTACCACTTCTTGTGAATACGGCATTCACATGCTCATTACGAGCTTGCGGTGGTTGGTAAGCTTTAGAGTTGCTACCTTGTGGGTTTGGTTGAGTGTTGCTTGGAAGAGATCCAGACGGTCAACCAGATTGCTTGTCACCAAGTCTGTCGAACTTAGTCTTGAGATTCTGAATTGAAGCTTGATGATTTTTGGCTACTGTTTCGAGTTGAGTTTTAAGGTCCATGGATGTTCCTTTGACAAAGGCGTTGGTTGATTGTTGAGACTTCATGAAATCGTTGAATTGTTTCTGAAGATCGTAAGGTTTATCATCGGTGTTGGATCAGTAGTTGTCTCGGTTGTAATCATTCCATCCGCTTGAACGCCAATTATCGCGATTCGAGTCTCGGTCGGGTAATCATTATAAAAACGAGTCTTACAGAAAGTTTACATGAATTTAGCTTCTTTTTCATGAGACATGGGCATGTCATCATCGTCAAGATCGGGTGTTGGTTGTTTAGCATGAGATTGGAGTTCTTTGTACTGAGCATCCATTTTTATGGTCATGGCATCCATTCGGGCCATAATTTTGTCAGTATCGGTGTTACTATTACCTTCATCGGCGAAAGCAACAGTTTTCTTAAGAGATGATTTGGTTTTTTGATTTTTAGCCCAATCGAGCTTGAGTAAGACTTTATCTTCGAGAAGCTGATAAGCTTGATTTGGTGTTTTATAGAGGAAAATACCACCAGCTGCGGCATTTAGAACTTCTTGGGTTATTTCGCTGAGACCATGATAAAAGATTTTGATAATATTGCCTTTGGAAAGGTTATGACCATGGCAGTTTCAGAGCATTTCCTTCATACGAAGCCAAGCATCGGTTAGAGATTCGTTTTCATGTTGAGAAAAGGCACGGATTTCTCCGAGGAGTCGGTCGAAAAGAGTTGGGGGAAAGAATCGGCTAATGAAAGCAGTTCGTAGTTCATCCCATGTTTCGATAGTTTTATTGTTGAGTTCATCCAGCCATGTTTTTGCTTCTTTAGTGAGTGATAGGGGAAACATCATTAGGCGGACAGCTTCATTTTCGGTATCTTTGTATTTAAACATATCGCAAATTTTGAGGAATTAGTGAATGTGTTTATGAGTATAACAACCCATAATTTTCATCAATATAATTATCCATCTATTAAATTAGATGCACTGTAATATCCATCTATTATATATATACCACCTTTTTACAGGGAAATTTTTTGCTTTATCTCATTATGCAACGTAACTTGCATCTCTAAAGTAAACGAGCTCACGCAACCTACCTATGCCAATTCTATCTATGTTTATATCATGTAAACATCCTAATATGTCAAGTCTATATCTTAATATCATTTTTACCAAGTACATTATTCATTTAACATACTTTTCAAAATGTTATTTCAAAACAAGCATTAAACGTTAACGTTTATATCAAAACCCTAATTATATGTAATGTATACATATAAAATGAATGTTCAAGCCTCTAAAGCATGTGTACAAGTGTACAATGCATAACATTTGAATATCTTTTCCTTCCTAAATCCGTTACACTTTCTAAGTCACAATGTACATGCGAATCTGCCTAAAACCTATTTAGGTTCATTTAAAGCTCCGAAATCTGGGTTTTACTTTTTCCACCACTTTTGCACAAGGTACTAAGGTCACTTAATGCATGACTTCTAAAACCTATACTAAACCTCCTATGTATCTTAAACCTTTAAACCCTAAACCTAAACGAAACCCTAAAACACCTAATTTCACTTAACCTAACTATACTAAACCTAAACCTTAATCCTAAACCTTTTAACCTAATACTAGAACCCACTATTCTTAACTTTTAACCTTATTCCGAAACCCTAACCTACCTAAACCTTAAACGCCTAACTCAGATGCTAAAATCCATAAAACCTTAACTTGTAAACCATTAACCCGACACCCTTTTTATTTCATTTTGACCATTTTCACCCTACAACACCCTAACACCTCTAGTACATCTACCACCATGTCAAAGCTAGCATACCAAGCACTCATTCAAACTCCCTTGGCTACAAGTTAGATTTGTTACCTCATTCTCAACTCCATTATGACTGGAAAACCCTCATACAACACTTCCACCATTCAATCATACTCTTCTTAGCTCTCAATAATAATCACTATCAGCTCCTGAAATCATCTTATTTTTTCCAGCCTTGACACTAATCAAACCCCAAACTTAGGCACCAAGGGTCATTTGAACCCTATATAAGCCGAACACCCCCATTCATTCAAATTACACCTCAAACATTTATCTCACACTCAAATGGAGTTCTAGCTCAGCCAAGGAAGAAGTAAAAGGTCCCTAAGCTCAGAATAGAAGCCAAGAATCAAGAGAAAGGAACCCTTAAAGTCGTTACTAGGCGTATGAACCCGAAAACCCCATTCGACATTTTTAGCTCACAAGTTGCGTGACGTAGCTGTTACTTTCACTTGATATACTTTTGCCATCAATCAGATTTCTCCTGTTAAGGTAAGTTCATAGCCTCGCATATAACTCTTTTAAATGTTTCATAAACCCGCGAGGGGATACATGCTATAAACCATGAATACAAGAGTTTTTTAAATATATGTTATCCTGATATATTATTGCATCTGTTGTCTAAGTCCTTTTATGCTAAAAGACCCTCACCATCATGGACCATTAATCACTTGCGAGTGAACGTGAATATTGTGGAAAGGCCTATCGGGGTTGACGAATCCCGTTTGTGTTAGCCAGATATGCAACCAAACGCACTATATTTGAAACTCATAGGTATATGGCAACTACCTACATGGGGGCCATTATCTTTTTTTTATCATCTATTGTAATTTAAAAAGTCTCATTTAAGTGTCATGTGCTTAGACGCAATTTTTTTCTTTTCTATTTTATGTGTTCTCATTGTAATTATTACACTTATGGGTGTATAACAACGTAACCCACTATTGAACTTGTATTTCATGGTTAAATTATACCTATGAGTTTCACTCAACCTTTTATGGTAGACTTTTTAGTATGTTTATCTTAGGTAAACGAGATTCTTATGGCCACAGAGTGGCATGGATCATTGATGATGGCTGAAACTGTTATCCATTCAAAACTTTCTAGTTTTCATCGTAAGTTTTCGGGACCTCTGTTTGTAAAAACTCTAATTGAAATAATGAATGATAACTTATCTTTTAAAAACGTTCTTTTTGAGTCGTTTTCTATGATTATGACTGTTGTACTATGAAATAATACCCCAGATTAGCTTCCGCTGCTATATGTCAAAAATGGGGGTGTTATAGATTGGTATCAAGAGCCACGGTTATAGAGAACAAGGTTGAAACCTTAACTATAACTACTTTTCTTTTTCCATCCAAGAAAGTCTCTATTGGCCATACATCTTCGGTACATATGTATGTAACAGTACATAATATTTACAATTATTTAAGAACTTATGTTATTACCACTGGGGTTGTTATTAGAGATGATGTCTTCTCACCTGCACCCTACTTCCGATATCGAGGATTTTTTCCTCTAACTTTCCGGGATATTCCACAGGTTCCAAGACTATGTCCAGCTTCACCAGGAAAAACTTATTTATGCTCTTCAAATTAAACTATTTGGTTTAGTTCTAATAGCTCCCAACTCTTTTCACTTTTTCAAGATGATCACCCTATTGAAGTACTGTATGCATACTAATGTAAAGGAAAACCTATTCCACCGCCAACTATTGTGCCTTCATCTTCAATGCTATCTCTAAATTTTAATCCTCCATAATTCTTTCTTTCTGAAGAATTATTGCCACTTAAGAAACGAGGTCGTGACCGATCATCCTCCTTTATTTCTGCCCTACCTCAAGCATTTGAGATAGGAGAAAGCTCTCGTAAGTACTAAGTGTGGAACGTCTCGAGGATGCAATTGAAGAATTTTGAATCGCTAGATTGAACTATCTCTCGGAACGTATTGAGCAATAGAAGACAAATAGAAGGTCTTGAAAGTCGGGTGATATACAACAAGATTTTGACAATTGGAAGCTGAACTCTGAGAGTTCTCATACTCAATAGTTAAACTTCAAGAAAGCAAAGGGAAATAACAGCAAGATTGCTCTGCTCGCTTCGGTTGTTAATCTAGAAACAAAATCATCAAAAGATTTCTGGTCGTCACCAAGAGATATGGGAAAGTCTTCTGAATGCAATCTATGAACACAAGAATAGCCAGGAAGGACCATCAGAGTACTAGATTAGATACCAGATATAGCTTTTGTTAGGACTTAGCCACAGGATGTGTGGTATAAATAACAACACTTGTCAAATTTTGACTATGTATAGTACAAAGACAAGTCGTTATGAGATAATATAATGTGTGATCCCGTTTCTATATTCATCCTGTGTCTTATATTACATCTCCGTCTTCATCATTATGAATCATACCGTGACTTCTAATAAATCAGATGCTTGTTAGAATTCATATCAAATAAGTATCTATGATTTCAATATCACTATTGTTAAAAATGCTTAAAGTTTAAAAATAAGCATTGCATTTTAAGACTTGTGATATCATTGTTGTCTTATGTTTATAGAATGCCTCCCAAAAGACATCAACATCTGAAGCACCAACCATGACTCAAGCTGCCATCAGGAAACTAGTTGCTGACAGTGTTACTACAGCTCTGGAAGCACAAGCTACAACAATGGCAAATGTTGCGCGATTACCAATAGGAAACACCAGAGAAAGAGAAGCTTTGTAGGCAAGCAGTTAGTGTAAAGACGTTCATGAAGCTGCAAACCTATCACTTAAGGTTCAAAAGGAGTGTTGGACTTATCCGCATGGTTTGAGTGAAGAGATCACGTGTTTTCCGTAGCAACTGTACGAAGACTGGGAAGGTGTGAAATTTGATAATGTACCTTTAGAAGAAGCTCTATCCTGGTGGAATTCTTTTAACAAAACTTATTGGGTTAAATAGATGCCTACCAAGATTTCCTAGGTGAATTCAAAGAAGATGGGCTAAAGAAGTTTTGTCCTCGAAATGAGTTATAAGATGAAGACGACTTTTACCATCTGACTGTGAAGGGGAATGATCTAAGACATATATGAGAAGATTCCGGGAATTCGGCACCTTGTGTCCTACTATGGTGCCGATTTTCAGAAAAATGATGGAAGTTTTCATCCGGGGGATTGCCTGAAGTATTGACAGGATATGGTACGCCTCTAAACCTCAAATCTAGAGGAAGCCATTACAGAGCTAGGGCTAATGGATAAGGTCAACCAAGCATACTCCGGAGCACAGTTCAACGTGATCCAAACGAAAGTTTGGACGACAAATGAATCTTTTAAACAAAACAACTACCGCAACTATATTAACAACAATTTCCGTAACACCAAACCAAAACCAGTTACAATAATCACCAACCACAACATAACAAAAGACATGAAACCTTCAGGTCTTATGCTGGTACTCCAACTGAAAATAATGGGTATACTGGAAACTGTCTCTTGTGTAAGAAATGCACTCTGTATCACACATGACCTTGCACTGTCAAGTGTAATACTTGCAACAAGGTGGGCCATCTGACCAAGAACTGCAGAAACAAAAGGTCAGCCACTGGAAGTAATCTGCTACCAGTGACAGTTACTTGTCATGCTTATGTAGAGAAAGGGCATTATGCAAATCGGTGTCGAAAGACCACCAACAATAATGCTCAGGGAAGAGCCTACATTCTGAGGGATAGGAATACTCACCAAGACCCAAACGTAGTCACGGGTATGTTTCTTCTTAATACAACATCTAGATAGAGTAGTATTGTTCTAGTGCCGATAAAAGCTTCGTATCTATATCTCTTGCCTCTATGCTAAATATTTCACCCATTACAATAGATACCTTTTACAATATCGAAATGGCTGACGAAAACCTAGTAAGCACAAACACCGTTATTCAGGGTGCAACTCTGACTTTGTTAAACCAACCTTTCAAAATTGATCTTATGCCGATCAAACTTGGTAGCTTTGACGTCGTCATTGGTATGAATTGGTTATCCAAGTATCATGCTAAAATTCTCTGTGACTAGAAAGTCGTCCACATCCCAATCAACGGTGAAACTTTGATCATTCGAGGTGACCAAAGTAAACCAGACTAAATTCATATCATGTATAAAAATGAAAGATTATATTCCTCGAGGTTGTCAATTTTTATTCTACAAGTAATGGCAAAACGAAGTCTAGACGAGAAAAGACTAGTAGTTATTCCCCAGGTAGACAGAGAATTCCTAAAAGTTTTCGTGAGATCTACCACTGGCCTTCCTCCCATGTGCAAATAGAATTCAATTCGATCTATTCACAGGAGCGGCACCTGAAGCCGAGCTCTTTATAGATTAGCTCCTTATAGGAAATGCAGGAAACTATCTAAACAACTATAGAGTAGCCAGGACGAGGTTTTATCGACCCAGTCTTCTCCCTGAGGAGCTCCTTTTTTTTGTTAATAAGAAAGACGGAACTTTCAGGTGCTGTATCAAGTACCGGGAGTTGAATAAATTGCTGTAAAGAATAGTTACCCGATTACCAGATTGATGAGTATTTGACCAACTTAAGGTTGGTGTCTACTCGAGATTGACTTAGATCAAGACTATCATCAACTAAGAGTCACGGGATTGAAGATATTCACAAGATGTTTTAGAACAAGATCGGACACTATTAAAATTTCAAGTAATGCACATTTGGTTTAACTATGCGCTTGCTCGTATGTATGGATTCATGAATCGTGTATGTAAAACCATACTTGGCTAAATTTGTGATAGTGTTGATCGATGATATTCTCATCTACTTCTCGTAACTAAGAAGAGCACGTAAAATCAACTAAGAATAAATCCTAGAATTACATCAAGAAAGCATATGCTGTATGCCAAGTTCTCCAAGTGTGATTTCTGGATTTATTTCGTGCAATTTCTTAGACACTTAATTAATAGTCAAGGACTTCATGTTGACCCAGCCAAGATTGAATCAGTTAAGAATTAGATATCTCCTACTACACCCACAGAAATACGTCAATTCTTAGGACTTGCCGGTTATTATCGGAGATTTAGCAAAGAATTCTCGAAGATTGCAAAGTCTTTGACTGAATTAACCCAGAAAAACAAGAACTATATCGGGGGAGAAAACCAAAAGTCGGATTTTCAACTACTAAAACAGAAGCTATGTGAAGCTCCAATCTTAGCATTACCAGAAGGAAATGACAATTTTGTTGTTTACTGTGATGCATCCCATCAGGGTCTGGGAGCGGTGTCAATGCAAAGAAAGAAGGTTATTGCATATGCATCCCGACAACTTAAGCCTAATAAAGAAATTTATACCACTCATTATCTTGAATTAGGAGCAGTAGTGTTCGCTCTTAAAATTTGGAGACACTATCTGTATGGCACCAAATGTACTATGTTTACTGATCATAAAAGTCTTCAGCATATCCTTAATCAGAAAGAGTTGAACGTGAGACAACGCCGTTGGCTAGAATTGCTTGCAAAATAGGATGTGTGAAATTCGTACCATCCTGGAAAGGCAATGTACGAGCAGATGCTTAAGCGGAAGGAACGAATTTAACCACTTCGAGTTAGATCATAGTTATGACCAATCATCAAACTTACTCTATAAATCTATAAGCTCAAACTAAAGCACCTCAAAGAGAAAAACAATCAGGCTGAAAACTTACGTGGAATGGACCAAATCATTTGAAACTACGATCTGATGGAACGATGTATCAAGAATCGAAGTTAGTCTACCATCTTTGGTATTCTGAGAGTCTTGTCTGTATGAGTCCATAAATCAAATGTATTCCATTCACCAAGGTTTTGACAAGATGTATCTAAGATCTAAAGAAACTCTATCTGGTGGCATAACAAAAGGCATTCATCGCTCGAGTATGTTGGCAAATGCTTTTACATGCTCTAGAGTTAAAGCAGATATCAGAAGCATCGGTCTGGTACAACCCGATTATTCCTATGTGGAAGTGGGAGAAAATAATGATGGATTTCATCACAAAACTACCCAAAACACCAAACGGACATGACACAATCTGGGTCATTGTCGTTCGGCCTCACAAATCCCGCACATTTTTCCTTCCCAAGGAGACAAATAGTATGGAAACCCTTACAAGATTATACATAAAGGAAATAGTCTCCCGGCATGGAGTGCCAATATCTATCATCTCGAATCGTAACAGTCATTTCACGTCTAGATTCTGGAAATCATTACAAAGTGCTTTAGGTACTCAATTAGACATGAGTACGACATATCATCCCGAAACTGATAGGTAAAGTGAAAGGACCATCCAAACACTTGAAGACATGCTTTGAGCCTATGTTATAGATTTTGGAAAAGGATGGGAAAAACACTTACCATTAGTAGAATTTTCTTACAATAATAGTTACCATGCCAGTATTAAGGCAGCACCATTTGAGGCACTTAAAGGTCGAAAGTGCAGATCACCTGTTTGCTAGGCCGAAGTTGGAGATGTTCAACTTACGAGACCAGAAATAATCCATGAAACCACTGAAAAGATAGTGTAAATTCGACAACACTTGCAAGCTACAAGAGACCGACAGAGAAGTTATGCCAATGTAAGGCGAAAGCCTTTAGAATTTCAAGTTGGAGATCGTGTTATGTTAAAAGTGTCACCTTGTAAAGGTGTCATCCGATTCGGAAAACAAGGAAAGCTTAATCCCTGGTACATTGGACCTTTCAAAATCCTTGAACGGATTGGCCTAGTGGCATATAAGCTTGAGCTTCCTGAAGAGCTCAGTAATGTCCACACTACTTTCCATGTTTCTAATCTAAAGAAATGCTTATTTGACGAATCCCTTGTCATTCCAATGAAAGAACTTCGGCTTGATGACAAACTCAACTTTGTGGAAGAACCAGTGGAGATCATGGATCAAGAAGTTAAGCAACTGAAACAAATTCGTATTCTTATATTCAAAGTAAGATGGAACTCTAAAAGAGGACCAAAATTTACCAGGGAACGCGAAGATCAAATTTGTGCCAAGTATCCACATCTTTTTTCAAACATCACTCCGGCATCCAACTAAATCTCGGGACGAGATTTCTTTTAAGGGAGGGAGACCATAACAATCCGTAATTTTCATCAATGTAATTATTCATCTATTAAAATAGATGCACTGTGATATCCATCTATTATATATATACCACCTTTTTACAGGGAAAATTTTTGCTTTGTCTCATTATGCAATGTAAGTTGCATCTCTAAAGTAAACGAGTTCACGCAACCTACCTGTGCCAATTCTATCTATGTTTATATCATGTAAACATCCTAATATGTCAAATCTATATCTTAATATCATTTTTACCGAGTACATTAAAAATTTAACGTACTTTTCAAAACGTTATATCAAAACAAGCATTAAACGTTAACGTTTATATCAAAACCCTAATTATATGTAATGTATACATATAAAATGAATATGCAAGCCTCTAAATCATGTATACAAGTGTACAATGCATAACATTTGAATATATTTTCCCTCCTAAATCAAGTTACAACTTTCTAAAGCATAATGTACAAGCTAATCATGCCTAAAAACCTAATTAGGTCATTTAAGCTCCTAATACAGAGTTTAAAACTTTACCACCACTTTAGCACAAGGTACAAGCACTTAATGCATGAATTCTAAACCCTAAACCTAAACCCTTATCATCTTAAAACCTTAATCTAAAAACCCTAAACCTTAAACGAAACCCTAAAACCCTAATTTCACTTTAAACCTAAAACTAAACCCTAAACCTTAAACCTAATCCTAAACCCTAATCCTAACATTAAAAACCTATAAACCAAAACCTAACTACCCTAAACCATAAATCCTAAACTCGATCTAAAACCATAAAACCTAACCCGTGACCCATTAAAAACACACACCATCTTTTTATTTCATTTTGACCCATTTTCAACCCAACCAAGCACCCTAGCACCTCTATGACATCACCACTATGTCACAAGCAAACAACCAAGTACCTCCATCACCTCCCTTGGCCACCAAGTTAGCCTTGACACCTCCTTGTCACTCTATTATACCTGAAACCCTATTAATCAACGATCGACGCATTATAAAACAATTACGTTATATATTTAACGTAATTTATCATCGACTAACTTTTGAAGAAACTTAAAATTTTATCGTATCACGTTACTAGGGAGCTTCATGTGAGGAGTTTCATTTGGGTATACGTTTTGACGAGTTTGCTGGATTTACGATTTAAAGTGTCCTGGCTCCTCAAACGTTTACTACATGACCTCTGAATTATGATGGCCCGAACAGTGATACAATATTTCCATAAATTAATAAATCAAAGTAATACGTTAAACTTTATAAAGTTTTGAAACATAAACCATCACACTAAGACTTGACATATTACCCCAGGTTGCGTGACGTAGCTGTTACTTTCACTTGATATACTTTTGCCATCAATCAGATTTCCCCTGTTAAGGTGAGTTCATAGCCTCGCATTTAACTCTTTTAAATGTTTCATAAACCCGCGAGGGGGATACATGCTATAAACCATGAATACAAGAGTTTTCTAAATATATGCTATCCTGATATATTATTGCATCTGTTGTCTAAGTCCCTTTATGCCAAAAGACCCCCACCATCATGGACCATTAATCACTTGCGAGTGAACGCGAATATTGTGGATAGGCCTATCGGGGTTGACGAATCCCGTTTGTGTTAGCCGGATAGGTAACCAAATGCACTATATTTGAAACTCATAGGTATATGGCAATTACCTACACGGAGGCCATTATCATTATATATATCATTATTGATATATACACAAGTCAGTTTGAGTGCCATGAGCTTAGACGCAATAATACTGTTTTCTATAATAATTGTACTCATTGTAATTATTACACTTATGGGTGTATAACAACGTAACCCACTATTGAACTTGTATTCAAACTGTTTAACATAAACCTATGAATTTCACTCAACCTTTGTGTTGACTTTTTAGTATGTTTATCTCAGGTAACTGAGCATCTTATGGCATGGAGTGGCACAGACTTGAAGATGGCTAAACTGTTATCATTCAAGCTTTATGTTTTCATGTAGATTTTAGGACCTCTGTTTGTAAAAACTATGATGAAATAATGAATGATAACTTATCTTTTAAAAACGTCTCTTTTGAGTCGTTTTCTATGATTATGACTGTAGTACTATGAAATAATACCCCAAATTAGCTTCCGCTGCTATGTGTCAAAAATAGGGGTGTTATAATAAGGATCGGTTTTGGTTCTACTATCGAATTGGTTTCCTTTGATGAGAGTCAGTCGGTTACCTTTAACGGTAAATTCATTTGCGGTTTCAGGAATGGTGATTGCGGAACCGGGGGTCAGAGCGACAACACGGTCGGCAGCCAACATGGGTTCATCATCTATGGGATTGAGATTTTTAAGGGTAACGAGAAAGTGACGAAAGTGACGGAAGTAATTGATGTCAAGAATTGGCGGATATACAACTCTCGGGTGTTGAGGTGGATTGTTTCTTTGATCGAAGGGAACTCTTCTGTTTCGTCGACGAAGTCTTTGATTCAGAGTACTTTCAGGTTCAGGTAACGGTTCAATAAGTTCAGAGTTGGAGGCACGTGTATGCATCCAATGGAGAATTTTTCTAGGTCAGTTTGCTAGAAAACTGTACGGCGATATATTTTTTTGAAAAGAGGGATTGTTAAAAATTATTTTAAAAAAGTTTGATTACAGACTAGCTTTGAAATCCTCGGCAGCGGCGCCAAAAACTTTGATGTGTTTCAAAAGCTTTAAATTTATAATGACTGAAAATACTAATTTTATTATAAGGAAACACACGTGTAAAAGTATAAGCCACGTATGTAGTATAATCTTTAGGTAAGACTAGGTCGTCCACAGAGATTTGCGTAGTTTTGAATAATCAGCTAAAAAATAAACTTTAACAAATGTGAGAAATATGCCTACTCAGATAATTTTATATAATTCATAAGCAATGGTAATAGTTACGATCTTAGACTTAGGACTTTAATTTACAAAAAGTATTTTCTCGTTAGAAAACGTTTACATAAATTAACTTGTTTAACTTAAGACTTATGTTTAGCTAACTCGATCATATGTATCACTCAAATAATCCAGTTACTATTATGTCAAATCTCTTTTTGTTTATCAAATAACGTAAGTGGATTTCTCATCACAGACGATAAAGATCATAGACAAACCTTTAAAACTATATAGATCACAATGGGTCTTTTGACCTATACCAGTGTGAGTATACAATCAAATTTGATAATCAAAGTTGACAAGATCAGACACGATAGGATTATAACAAAAGCTTAAGATTAACAAGAACGTAATTATACCAAATGCTTATTCATTATATTATTTTCACCGAGTAGTTATGAGAGATTTAGCCTCTCATGGCTATGAAGTTCATAACAAGATTAAATTGATAAACAAGAAACATATTGTAACCGGGTAAGAGTATGGATCAAAA
The DNA here is from genome assembly GCA_026074375.1 of Tanacetum coccineum. Taxonomy (NCBI): domain Eukaryota; kingdom Viridiplantae; phylum Streptophyta; class Magnoliopsida; order Asterales; family Asteraceae; genus Tanacetum; species Tanacetum coccineum. Next base: position 22,976 of record BQNB010053081.1, read on the forward strand.
CTTTCTCGTAACAAGTATGGAATCTAAGTACACCTTTTTATTTTTAGAACTATGATATCGTTCTTCCTCGTTCTTCTTGATTTGATCTTGAACCTTCAAAGTTGTATGGTGTTTATAGTGTTTTATGGCTTAGGAAAAGGTTGGGAAGGTTTAGGACATTTCAAGGAAAAGGGATAGTATGTGAGATGAGAGGAGACGGGATTGTAAGTGAGTTGATGAAATGTGTGAGAATTTTGGCTCTATTTATAAGCTGATTTTCGGGTAGAAGTACGGCGCACTTGGTGTGTTAATGTGACAATATTAATGACTTTATTTATTTTGCGTAGCCAGATGGAAAGTGCGACGCATAATTTTTACTTGGGTGTTAATGCACTATTTTGACCGGGCCTTTAATTCTTTTGACTTTGGGGAGAAGTGCGGCGCACAAAGGGTAAGTGCGGCGCACATTTGCATTTTTCAGCTTGAGACTTTATCTTTTCTTGTATCTTACTTTCTGAAGTGTATAAGTACTTGTTCTTTGCTTTATTTGAGCTCGGGTTGTCTTCAAGTGAACCTGCAAGTATTTCATGCTATTAAGTATCGAAAGTTCACGATATGTGAGAAGATTCTAGGAATTGGCAACCTTATGTCCCACTATGGTGCCAGATTCTGAGAAAATGATGGAAGTTTTCATTGGTGGATTGCCTCGAAGTATTAAAGGGATGGTACCGCCTATTAACCTCAAACACTAGAGGAAGCCATTTATCATGCCAGAGGCGAAGGATCAGGTAACTTCAGCACACGACGGTGCATATGTATCAAGTGATCACAAACGAAGTTTGACGTCAGAAGAACTTTCAACACAACAACAATATACCGTACAACACCAAACACCAAAAACCGCTACATTAATCACAACCAAATATAAACAGAAGACAAGAAACCTTTAGGTATTATGTTGCCACCCAACTAAAAACAGTGGGTTATGAATCGTCCTTGTGTAAGAAATGCACTCTGCATCACACAGACCGTTGCATGTTAAGGTGTAATACTTGTAATAGGGTGGGTTAATTGACCAAGAACTTCAGAATCAAGGGGTCCTCCACTGGATTGTAATCATGTACCAGTGACAGTTACTTGTCATGCCTGTGGAGAGAAAGGGCATTATGCAAATTAGTGCCGAAAGACCACCAACAACAATGCCCAGGGAAGAGCCTACATGCTAAGGGATAGAAATGCTCACCAAAACCCAAACGTAGTTACGGGTATGTTCCTTCTAAACTAACATCTAGCTAGAGTATTATTTGATTCTGGAGCCGATAAAAGCTTCGTATCCGTATCTCTTGCCTCTATGCTAAATATTCTACCTATTACAATAGATACCTTTTACGATATCGGAAGTGGTCTGACGGGGAATCCTAGTAAGCACAAACACCGTTATGCAGGGTGCAACTCGACCTTGTTAAACCACTTTCAAATTTGATCTTATGCGATCAAACGCGGTGTTTTGACGGTACTTCATTGTAGGATTGTTATCCAAGTATCCTTGTAGAATTCATCTATGACGAGTAAGTCGTCCATCATTCCAATTGACGGTGATACAGGAATCATTTGGGGGGACCCCCTGAAGTAACCGACTAAATCTCATTTCCTGGTATAAAACCGAAAAGGTATTATCCAAGGATGTCAAGTTTTCGTAGCCAAGTAATGGAAAGTAGTGACGAGAAACGACTCGAAGACATACCAGTAGTCAGAGGAATTCCGGAAGTTTTTCCTGAAAATCTTACTGGCCTTCCTCCCGTTCGCAAGTAGATTCCAAATCGATCTAAATTCCAGGAGCGAACCATGGTTGCTCGTAAGCACACTTATAGATTAGCTCCGTCAGAAATGCAGGAACTATCTAACCATCTTTAAGAGTTGGCAGACCGAGGTTTTATTTGACCAAGTACTTCACCTTGGGGAGCTCCTGTCTTATTTGTTAAAAAGAAAGACGGATCTTTCAGAATGTGTATCAATTACCGGGAGTTGAATATAAATGTAACCGTAAAGAATCATTACCACTACCAGGATCGATGATTATTTGAACCACTTCAAGTTCGTGTGTCTATCGAAGTTTGTATTAGATCATGCTATCATCACTGGAGTCAGGGGGATGAAGATTTTCCCAAGATGCTTTCAAAACAGATACGGACAATATGATTTTCTAGTGTGCCATTTGGTTTAACTAACGCACCTGGTGTATTATAGGGATCTATGAATCGTGTGTTGTTAACCATTACTAGGGATAAATTGTGATGTGTTCATTGATGAATATTCTCATCTACTCTCTAACAAAAAGAGGAAGCAAATCATCTGAGAATAATCCTAGAATTACTCAAGAAAGATAAGTTGCTATGCCAAGTTATCCAATGTGATTTCTTGATTCATATAGTGCAATTTCTTGGGACACTTAAATTGATAGTAAGGGATTCATGTTGACCCGCCAAGTTGAAGCAGTTAAGAATTGGAATCTCTAATACACCACAGAAATTAGTGTCAATTACATTAGGACTCGCGGTTATTATCGAAGATTTATCAAGATTTCCTTGAAGATTCACAGTCTTTGGACTGAAATTAAACCAGAAACAGATGTATATATGAGGCGAAGACAAGAGACAGCTTTTCACTGCTTAAACAGAAAGCTTTGGAAGCTCCAATTTAGGCATTACCATAAGGAAATGATAATTTTGTTGTTTACTGTGATGCATCCTATCAAGGTCTGGGAGCGGTGTTAATGCAAAGAGAGAAGGTTATTGCATATGCATCCCGACAACTTAAGCCTAATGAAGAAAACTATACCACTCATGATCTCGAATTAGGAGCAGTAGTGTTTGATTTTATACAATTGGAGGGGGGGTGGGTACATTATCTGTATGGGTCTCCAAATGTACTGTGTTCACTGATCATAAAAGTCTTCAGCATATCCTTGATCAGAAAGAGTTGAACATGAGACAACGCCGTTGGCTAGAATTGCTTGCAGATTACGATTGTGAAATTCGCTACCATCCTGGAAAGGCAAATGTCGTAGCAGATGCCTTAAGCCGGAAGGAACGAATCAAACCACTCCGAGTTAGATCATTAGTTATGACCATTCATCCAAACTTACCCTCACAAATTCTCAAAGCTCAAACTGAAGCACTCAAAGAAGAAAACATCAAGGCTGAAAACTTACAAGGAATGGACAAATCATTTGAAATACGTCCTGATGGAACTCGTTGTATTAAAAATCGAAGCTGGTTACCACTCTTTGGTAATCTAAGGGACTTGATTATGCATGAATCTTATAAATTAAAGTATTTCATTCACCCAGGTTCTGACAAGATGTATCAGGATCTAAAGAAAATCTATTGGTGGCCTAACATAAAGGCAATCATCTCTGAGTATGTTGGCAAATGTTTAACATGCTCTAGAGTTAAAGCAGAATGTCAGAAGCCATCCGGCTTACTGGTACAACCAGAGATTCCTATGTGGAAGTGGGAGAGAATAACAATGGATTTCATCACAAAACTTCCCAAAACCTGGACATGACACAATCTGGGTCATTGTCTATCGTCTAACCAAATCCGTACATTTCATCCCTACCTGAAAGACAAATAGTATGGAAACCCTTACAAGGTTATACATAAAGGAAATAGTCTCCCGGCATGGAGTGCCAATATCTATCATCTCGGATCGTGACATTCATTTCACGTCCAAATTCTGGCAATCATTACAAAGTGCTTTGGGTACTCAATTAGACATGAGTATGGCATATCATCTCGAAACCGATGGACAAAGTGAAAGGACCATTCAAACACTCGAAGACATGCTTCGAGCATGTGTTATAGATTTTGGAAAAGAATGGGAAAGACACTTACCATGGGTAGAATTCTCATACAATAACAGTTACCTTGACAGTATTCAAGGCAACACATTTGAGGCACTTTATGGTCAAATGCAAAAATCACCTGTTTGTTGGGCCGAAGTTGGAGATGTTCAACTTACAGGACCAGAAATAATCCATGAAACCACTGAAAAGATAGTGCAAATTCGACAACGCTTGCAAGCTGCAAGAGACCGGCAGAGAAATTATGCCAATATAAGACGAAAGCTTTTAGAATTTCAAGTTGGAGATCGTGTTATGTTAAAAGTATCACCACGAAAAGGTGTCATTCGTTTTGGAAAGCGAGGAAAGCTTAACCCCCGATACATTGGACCATTCAAAATCCTTGAACGGATTGGCCCAGTGGTATATAAACTTGAGATTCCTGAAGAGATCAGTAATGTCCACAGTACTTTTCACGTTTCTAATCTAAAGAAATGCTTATCTGATGAATCCCTTTTCATTCCAATGAAAAAGCTTCGGCTTGATGACAAACTCAACTTTGTGGAAGAACTAGTGGAGATTATGGATCGAGAAGTCAAGAAATTGAAACAAAGTCGTATTCTTATAATCAAAGTAAGATGGAACTCTAAAAGAGGACCAAAATTTACATGGGAACACGAAGATCAAATTTGTGCCAAGTATCCACATCTGTTTTCAAACATCACTCCGGCATCCAACTAAATCTCAAGACGAGATTTCATTTAAGGGAGGGAGACTATAGCAACCGGTAATTTTCATCAATGTAATTACCCATCTATTAAATTAGATACACTGTAATATCCATCTATTAAATTAGATGCACTTTATATACCACCCTTTTTTATAGGGAAATTTTTGCTCTATCTCGTTATGCAACGTAACTAGCATCTCTAAAGTAAACGAGCTCACGCAACCTCTACTAATGCCATCTATATCTATGTTTATATCATGTAAACATCCTAATATGTCAATTCTATATCCTAATATCATTTTTACCAAGTACATTATCCATTTAACGTACTTTTCAAAACGTTATTTCAAAACAAGCATTAAACGTTAACATTTATATCAAAACCCTAATTATATGTAATGTATACATATAAAATGAATGTACGAGCCTTTAAAGTATGTGTACAAGTATCATAGCACCACATTTGAATATTTTTTCCCTCCTAAATTAAGTTACAACTTTTCTAAAGCTTAATGTACAAGTCAATAATGCAAGAAAGTCAAATTAGGTCATTTTACCTCCTAAATCACTTTAGTTTCTTACCACCACTTTAGCACAAGGTACAAGCACTTAATGCATGACTCCTAAACCCTAAATCTAAACCTTAATTCGTTCTAAAACCCTAAACCCTAAACGAAACCCTAAAACCCTAATTTTACTTTAAACCTAAAACTAAACCCTAAACCTAAAACTAAACCCTAATCCTTAATCCTAACCCTAATCTTAACACTAAACCTTAATCCTAAACCCTAATCTATCCCTAATCCTAACCCTAATCCACATTTTAAAACCCTAACCCGAAATAAAACAAACCCGACACCCTTTTTCTTTCTTTTTACCCATTTTTAAACCAAACTAGCTAGCACCTCACCTTGTCACCTCCTTGCTAGCTTGCTTAGCACCTCAAGCAACCAACCAAGCACCTTACAAGCACCTCCATCACCTCCTTGTTACCCTTTTTAGTTGAACCTTCATAAACCCCTCCAACACCCTTCCACCTTGCCTAGCTATTTTTATAGCTCACCATACTCACCATCTAGCCTTCATTAGTCACTATTTATATCCTTTAACCCTTAGCCACCAAGAAAACTTAGGCACCAAGGGTTTTGAACCCTATAAATAGTCAAAACACACACACTCTTTAATCAGACCTCAAATTTCATCATACACTCAAATGGAGATCTAACTCAGACCAAGAAGGATTAAGTGAAGTCCCTAAGTATAGAAAAGAAGCCAAGAATCAAGAGAAAAGAACCCTTGAAGTCGTTACTAGGCGTACGAACCTAAAAACCTTATTTTGACCCATTTTGGCTCAAGTAAGCTCAAAATCTTGTTCAATAAGATTATAATTTGTATTAGAATATTCATAATACTCTTAAGATCATATATGAACTCTTGTTAAAGCCTTGAATCTTCAAACCCGTGCGTTTTTTATTAAAACCCTAAAAATGACCCGTTTTGATTTTCTAGCTAACGAATCCTTTTTCTAAACTTTTGTTATGTTAAAACATCTTATTTTAGCTTATTCTAATAAGATATAACCTGCAAATATCATTTGGAATCCTAAAATAAGCTCGCATGGCTTTTTGGACTTGTTTTGCAAATATATTCCATGGCATGGAGTGGCACGGACTTGAAGATGGCTAAATTGTTATCATTCAAACTTTATGTTTTCATGTAGATTTTTGGGACCTCTGTTTGTAAAACTCGGATGAAATAATGAATGATAACTTATCTTTTAAAAACGTCTCTTTTGAGTCGTTTTCTATGATTATGACTGTTGTACTATGAAATAATACCCCAGATTAGCTTCCGCTGCTATATGTCAAAAATGGAGGTGTTATAGATTGGTATCAAGAGCCAAGGTTATAGAGAACAAGGTTGAAACCTTAACTATAACTACTTTTCTTTTTCCATCCAAGAAAGTCCTTCGTGTCACTACATCTTCCGGAAGAGTATGTAAAGAACATAACTATTATACTATTATATAAATAACTTATGTTATTTACCACTGGGTTGTTAACATGGCGATGTCTTCTCCCAGCCACCCTACTTCTAATATTAAGGATGCTTTTTCCTCTAACTTTTCTGACTATATTCCGACTTCCCCGGACTATGTCCCAGCTTCACTATGAAAAACTTATTCTAGCTCTTCAAATAACTCATTTGGTTTAGTTCTAATAGCTTTATCAACTCTTTCACTTTTTCAGGATGACCCCTATATGAAGGTCATGCATGCATACTATGCTAAAGAATCACCTATTCCACCGCCAACTATTGTGCCTCCATCTTTAATGTTGTCTCCAATGTTTAATCCTCAAGAATTCTTTCTTCCTGAGGAATTATTGCCACTTAAGAAACGAGGTCGTGACCAATCATCCTTCTCTACTTCTAACCTATCTCAAGCATTTGAGATAGGAGAAAGCTCTCGTAAGACAAGTCTGGAACGTCACGAGGAGAAAATTGAGAAAGTTTTAAATCACCTAGATGAACTCTCTCTCTCTCGACCGTATTGAGCACATAGAAGACAAAATAGAAGGTCTTGGAAAGGGTCGGGTGATCATACAACAAGATTTTGACAATCTGGAAGCTAAACTCTGAGAGTCTCATACTCAAATTGCTAAACTTCAAAGAAAGCAAATAGGAAATAACAACAAGATTGCTCTGGCTCGCTTCAGGATTGCTAATCTAGAACAAATCATCGAAGATATCCAGGCTCATCACCAAGCAGACAAGGAAAGTCTTCTGGATGCAATCTATGAACTCAAGAACAGCCAGAAATGACCATCGAACTACTAGATTAGATACTAGTTATAGCTTTTGCTAGAACCTAGCCACGGGATGTGTGGTATAAATAACAACACTTGTCAAATTTTGACTATGTACAATACAAAGGCAAGTCGTTCATGATATAATATAATGGTGATCCCGTTTTATATTCATCCTGTGTCCTATATTTCATCTCCGTCTTCATCATTATGAATCATACCATGACTTCTAAATAAATCATAGATACTTATTTGATATGAATTATCTATGATTTCAATATCACTATTGTTAAAAATGCTTAAAGTTTAAAAATAAGCATTTCATTTTAAGACTTGTGATATCATTCTTATTATGTGTTGTCTTATGTTGATAGAATGCTTCCCAAAAGGACATCAACATCTGAAGCACCAGCGATGACTCAAGCTGCCATCAGGAAACTAGTTGTGGACAGTGTTACCGCAGCTCTAGAAGCACAAGCTGCAACGATGGCAAATGCTGACAATACCAATAGAAACACCAAAGAAAGAGAAGCTCCTGTAGCAAGAAAGTGTAGCTACAAAGAGTTCATGAGCTGCCAACCTATCAATTTCAAAGGTACATAAGGAGATGTTGGACTTATCTGCTGGTTTGAGCGAACTGAATCAGTGTTTTTGTGACAACCCACATTTTCACATCTTTTACGACGTTGACAATTCAACTATTTATTTTGGACTTTTACGCGTTCGCTTTTATTTCATGTCATTTGGTTAAATCACGTAAGTTAAATATAATCATTCAACGTAAACGGGCGTCAACCTAATTAATATTTACGTCAACCAAGTGTTAGATAATTATTTTATTGAGAATAATTATAATCTTTTTGTATTTTATTTTTATCGGTTACGTAAAGTGTTTACGTTTCGCGATAAATAAAGTTTAGGCATTCCTGGAACCACCAAAATTAATCTACGCTTCAACAAATACCCATTATTATAACCAATGCTCAAAGTTTATAAAACTTTAACCATGTTTTCACTTTGACCAAATATTACACAAGGAAACCAACTAGATCAATACATATTACAAGTCTATTTAACCTTTACATTTATTTACTTCAAGTATTCCTAGTATGCACTTCATAAAATATTAAGGGAACATTTTCCCCTTTTTCCCTACTCAATCTCACGTCAACCCCAAGGACCATAGCACATAATTTTTCTTACCAAGTATATGTACATCTAGGGCTCATTATATCTTACTAACTATAACTAGAAACTTTGACCAACATTCTCCCTTATTTCCCTCATTGTGTTTTCTCATAGTCTTGGTCAAAGTTGCTAGCAACTTGACTAGTACTTGGCATATAAAGAAGTATATACTAGTAAGATATAACACACCCTTATTTTCTTAGCTAAAACATTACATATATCTCTTTGTTCACAAGAAACAATTCATAAGTTTTCATCCTACCAAGTATACAAGTGATCTAGGTTGTTATCTAAAGTGTTGGAAGTGTTTTGGAAGCTTGAGTCATATTATTTTTAGCAAGGGTTATATAAGAAAGCTAGGGTTTTCGATTTGGGTTTTCGGTTTGGGTTTTGATTTGGAAGTTTTGGTTTTGTTTCCTCATCATCATACACACTTGCTTTAGGTCATCTAAAACTCAATCTTTTCAATATTTCATTTACGTGTTACATACTAGTTATCTTGGTTATCACCACCTAGGATTTTATTTTCATGTGTTGTAAAATGAAATGGATATATTATCATAAGGACATAAATATTGAACAATCATTTTGTACATGGCTAGGAGAACTCTAAATATGTAAAACAACATGTTTCAAGGTTACATAGAAGGTTTGTACAAAAATAAATAAGTTATAGATTTATAAATCACATTTTATAAAATATAAAACCTAAGGGGGCTGTTTTGAAACTTTCTGTTAAGATCCAAACTTTTATAAATTTAGGACATGTTGTTATATAATACTACATGTTATAAAGATCGTAAGCATATAAAGAACACGAAAATCCGAGTTATAACGAAGAAGTTACGCTAATTACAAGTTTACGATAAAAAGTATTTCTATAAAAGTAATTTTATAAAAAAAACTGACTAATGTTCATAACAGTGGACTGATGGAAAATATTTTAATTAAATAGAACTTTTAATTATGAAGACGTGCTCGAAAGAATCACTAAAATCGAAGTTAAAACGAGTATGATACGACGTTTCAAAGATTCGACATAATATATATAAAAGCTGTGAAACCGTGCACGTTTCAGCAGCTACTGAAGCTCACTTTCGAGGGCCTTCGGGTCCGATTGAGTCGAAATGTAAAACTACAAAGTTGTTCGGAACCACATTTTACATAAACTTGCCAATTTTTATAATTTTCGGATGTATATTTTGTAAACTAGACACTATTTCCTGAGATGAATAGTTTTTTTTTAACGGCGATTTATTAAAACACTAGCAAGGAGCTAGATCAAACAAGAACAATATAAGGGTTCTTAAGCCAAGTTATAAATGTTATTTTACACGACGATCGAACTATTTATACGGTAACATTATGTAAGTAATAAAAACATTAAATCGAGTGTTTTTGGCAAAAAAAAATAAAGTATTGGACAAGTATACTATTATATTTTACAGTACAAAATAATGATATTATGTAACAGTACGATTTGAATATCGTTTCGACTTATAAATTAAACAAAAAAATATTAGTTGATGGTGTAACATTATAACTAGTGTTGTTGTATTTATTATAAATACATTATTCTTATACGACCTATAATTGTTAAGGTTGCATTCGGGCGTAATTGTGACACATTCTCAGTTGTGATTTATAATATTGATTAACTCACTCAAGGTGAGTTCATAGCCCCACATTTTTACAATTATATTGATTTACAAGTTTTAGGGTGAGAACATTGCTTTGTTTTATAATTAAACGCAAGTGGACATTTTATATATTGATTACGTTTTGCCTAAGTAGCTTGAACCCAATATGCCCGGTATCATGAACTGTCAATTTCTGGATTGGAAGCGCGAGTGTTGTAAATAGATCTATTTGGGATTGACCTCCCCGTTCAGGTGATTAGCTATCACCGGGAATGAACGTTATAGCATGTCGAATTTGTGATGTTTCGGGTTTGAAACATCATATGAGCATGTAGGCAATATTTATTTGTTTTAATATATGTTAGCTTCAGTGTCATGAGCTTAGGGAAACGTAATGGATTTTGTGATATTTATCCGAGGGAAATCTTGCTGGTCCGGATTTATACTGTATATAAACCTATGGAATCACAACTTTTTGTTGACCGTTTTAAGCATGTTTTTTCAGGTTAATAAGGTACAAGAAACAAGGATACTTTGGTGGTCTACATTGTGGAGTCATTTCTATAAAGATTTACGTGCATCACATTTTGGGGAATTTGTCATGTAGAAAAATCTTTGCATTTCAGAATGAACAGTTATTGTTTAGCCGTTGAGCTTTTGTCACAATATTTATTTTAATCCAATGTATCATTTTCAAGACACGTTTGTAAGCCGTTCTCTCATTGTCTTGGGCAATGTACTTATGATAGTAGAGCTATTCCGGATCTTTTCCGTGAATACCCAATTTGCGGGGTGTTACAGATTGGTTATTCGAGCCAAGGTTTTAGAGAATCAGGTCAATGTTTTTGTTGGACTTATAACCGTTTTTCAGAAACATTGGCATTATACAAGGGGTTTTTTCGGACATTACATGCACTAGCTGTGTGCATTAGTTACGTTTTACTAGATGCTTACTGATTCATAACGTGTTCATATTATTGTAAGTACGTTCACATGTGGGTATATTGTTTTAAATTAAATATCAAACGATGAGTTGCCGTTCTTTGCTTAACTTACAATTATTTTATAAGGGTATTTATATTAAATTAGGGGAGCATTTCTTTAGGGATGTAGCACTATAAGATAGTAGGTCCCAAGCATACCTAATCATGAAGCTATCAATATGATACCTTACCATCATTTCATTTATGCCTATAGCGGATATTCATATTTACCTACCGGTTCTTATATAATACATGTATATAAGGTTAAGTTTTGCTTGTTTGCAAGCAGTCATGTTTTCATAATAGAACGGTTACCTTACACGTCTTTTTCTGTATTAATTCCGAGCCATGGATATTCCAATGAGCTTCTGATGAGGAGCTAGAGGAACCAATGGAGGATCAGCCTCTACCTGTTGATGCCTCATCTACAGCCCTATCACCGGGCTACATTGCTGACTTCGATCTATAGGAGGATGAGGAGGACCCTGAGGAGGATCCTGCCGATGGAGGAGACAATTATGATAATGAGTCATCTGATGATGATGACGACGATGATGATGATGTTGAGAAAGATGAGGAGGACAAAGAGGAGGAGCACCTAGCTCCGGTCGACCCTTTTGCTGTACCAACAGATGATCTTGTCCCTTCAAGCTGGGAATACAGAGGCATCTGAGACTGATGAGTCTGCTTCTACACCACCCACCTCTCCACACCATATCATCTTGTCTTTTGAGACCAAATCCCGTACAATACGGATGTCTATTTAACATCATACTCCACAATCACCATTTGCTGAGGCATGCATTACCAAGTTTGCAGCTGCACTACCTTCATCATCACCACCACCAAAGAATTTTAAGTCACTTAAAGATAACATAAGAGTCTAGCATCTAGAATCTTGAGAGGCACCCTGGCCTATAGACAAATAGATTTGTCAGTGTAGCTCGTTTTCTATTGTATCCCACTAAACTTGAGTAATACTCGGTTGGTAGTGTTAATAAAAAGCTTGTACTCTTTTACACATGTAAAACGATGTATTAAGTATTAACCTACGATGTTGGTTATGATCATGATACTGTATGATGTGGATTTATTTATGACATGGTTGTTATTATCTTATATCTCTACATAACGTGGTCTCACCTTACATATATGTTAGGATCACGGAGTATCATGATTTTCCATTAGATGAAACTTCATATACATTTTGTTTCCTGTGATCTTCAGGAAATTATGACAACTGTTAATCAAGGGATGAGTGTTGAGGAAATTGAGCGGGTTGTAGCCCAGCGAGTGGTTAATGCTATCGAGGCTGTTGATACAAAAGTTGGACGATCCTTGATTAGATCCGAATTAGGTGTAATACGGATCTGTTAGGCTCCGGTTCCTGT
>BQNB010053082.1:0-26378 GCA_026074375.1 Tanacetum coccineum
TGAAATATACCAGGAGATGCTAGGAAAGGCACTTGCTCATTATTATGAGGCTAAATTGCTTATTTTTTTATTGTCATTCGTTCTTGGATGTAAGATTTATTCTGTCGCATATTTACAAATGAGTTTTTCTAACATGTGTCCCAGGGGCACATAATAAGGTAGAGACAGAAGGCTGTGTGTCATAGTTTGATTGGCTAGCATGTGATTGTGGGGTCTAATAATAATTAATAATGATGATTGTTGGTCAATGAGATTGTGACACGCAGCCTTTGTCCCCACCTTATCATGTGCCCCTGAGGCACATGTTAGAAAAACCCTTTACAAATTATCTATCATAGAATTTTAGCTATAGAAATAATTAATCATATGGTTAATTTTATATGGTTTATCAATGCAGGCTGAGCTATTGAAAGGAAGTAAGCCCAAGCAATGTTCCTAAGCAAAGTCCTGGGCTCACTACTTTGTCAACAAAGACTACAACCCCTACTGAACTTGATGCAGCTTTGGGAATAAAAATGTTTTGGATCGAGCGAAGATGACAAAGAATATAATGTATTTTAGGGCGTTGTTTGTTAAATGGTAATACATATAGATGAGAATTGCGTGAGAGTGAATTTGAAGTTGCAAGTTTAATGCGTTATTTTAAAGTCCACATGTCTTCCTGTTAATTCTTATTCCTTCCCTATCCTAAGCAACAACTGGTTGAATTTTGAGTTTTGTATGAGTTAGAGTTCCTGTAGAATGGTACCAATCACACACCAAGATAGATTATGTATAAAGTCTAAAGAGAGAAAGAGATGGAAGGTTTTCTAGAGAGAGAAAGTGAAATAGTGTAATAGCGTAAATGAAAACCAACACATTCTCTATGTGTGGAGAGGGTATTTATACTTCCAAGGGAAGGATGGGGCGTTGGACTCCATGGGTCGACCCGTTTCCTTACTAAACTTAATATTATTTCTACTACGAGCTAAGAACTAATATATTGGTAGTGAACGAGTCTTTTTTGTAGATGGGATAAATCTCATATGTCATTTAATAAACCACGATACAATATATAATGTGTTCAAAGATTATTCTAGAAGTGGGCTTGAGCCCAAGACAATAAATATACTAACTATACGGGCTAACACTCCCCCGCAGTTAGAGCGGGAGGACACCGAACGCTAAAACTGGAGCGAAACTCCTCAAATAATGCTAAAGGTAACCCTTTGATGAATATATCCGCAAACTGGTAACGAGAAGGAACATGAAGCACGCGGACCTAACCAACAGCAACCAAATCACGAACGAAATATATGTCAATCTCAATGTGCTTCGTACGTTGATGTTGAACCGTATTGCATGATAAATAAACAGCACTGACATTATCACAATAGACAAGCATAGCGGAAGATAAAGGAGTATGTAACACACGAAGTACCTGCCGTAACCCCGCAGTCTCTGCAACTACATTGGCAACACCACATACTAATGTCTCTCCAACCGAACGAGAAAACGTCGGCTAACGCTTAGAGGACCAAGAGAGTAGGTTGTTGCTAAAAAATACACAATAACCTGAAGTCGAGCGACGAGTAGTAGGGCAACCAGCCCAATCCGCATCCGAATATGCAACCAAATCTGTTGTAGAGGAAGAAAATAATTGTAACCCATAATCCAAAGTACCGCGAACATACCGCATAATTCGCTTAAGAGCTAAAAAATGAGGCTCCCGAGAATCATGCATATAAAGACACACCTGCTGAACTGCATAAGAAATATTCGGTCGAGTAAAAGTGAGGTACTGTAAAGAACCTGCAAGACTCTGATATAGAGTCGGTTCAGAAACCGGATCACCATCACTTCCCAGTTTAGACTCAGTATCAATAGGAGTCCGACTGGGATTACAATTATCCATATGTGCCCTGTCAAGAATCTCAATAACATATTTCTTTTGAGATAAAACAAACCCGAAGAATCACATGTAACCGATATACCCAGATAATAATTAAGCGAACCCAGATCTGTCATAGAAAACTCCTGATGTAACGATCTAATAATTTGATACAATAAACTCTCTGCAGAAGCTGTGAGAATAATATCATCAACATACAATAACAAGTAAGCAGTATCGGTCCCCTGTCTGTAGATAAATAAAGAGGAGTCACATCGACTATGAGAAAAACCAACCCGAGTAATATAAGATGCAAACCGCTAAAACCAAGCTTGAGAGGCTTGTTGGAGCCTATAGAGAGACCGCTACACACATAATCAGGATGAACAGAATCCTAAAATCCAAGAGGCCGATACATATAAACAGTCTCAGAAAGATCACCATGTAAGAAAGCATTCTTAACATCGAGTTGATGAATCGGCCAATGTTGAGAATCAGCTAGACTAAGAACAGTCTGAATAGTACCCGGTTTAACAACCAGACTGAGAGTCTCATCAACATCAACCCCCCTCTAATTGTGTACTGCCATTCGCTACAAGTCATGCTTTGTAGCAACTAAGCGTGCCATCCGCCAGATACTTGTGGCGAAAAAGCCACATACAACGCATAATATTGGTATCCGGTGTCTAGTACTAAAGTCCAAGTTTGTTTTTAAAACGCAATATATTCATCACGCATAGCATTTTTCCAGTTTGGATCATTAAACACATCACGATAATATTTTGGTAAAGGAGAGACCGAAGACACATGTAAATTGAGACGCTTAGTGGGACGGTTAGTCCCGACACAAAAATGCGTAACCATGGGGTGAACCGAGTCAGGGTTTAGGTTAACCCAAGGATTTTAGACTATAGCGGGTGCATGTTGGTCCGAAACTGTTGTGGTTTGGTGCGGGACGATCGTAGGTGAGAATTGAAGCTGGACTAGTGTATGTTGGGCCACGAGGGATGGCTGTTGGACTGGTGAATAAAGTTGGGTCGAAGAGGGGGAAAAAGGTATTGGTTGGGCCATAGTAGGGGATTGTTGGGCTGCGGGTTTAGTTGGATGTTGTTGGTGTGATAATGGATCAGTTTGTCCAAATAGTTGGTGTGGTAAGGGTAGGATTTGGAACAGTAGGGTGTAGATCAAAGGTATCGTCTAAAAAGGTATAAAAGAAAGTGGATTTGGGTATGATGGAGCCATAGGGAAACACGGTTTCATCAAAAGTGACATGACGTGAAATAATTATTTTGTTGGTGTGTAGACAATGGCAACGATACCCCCTTTATTAGAAGAGCAAATCCCACAAAAAATGGAGGGTGTTGCACATGGTTCAAGTTTGTGAGATGGATAAAGGTGAGGGTAACATAAACATCCAAAAATGCGTAAAAGGGTATAGTTGGGATCTTTCCCATATAAACGGGTATAGGGAATGTCATTAGCAATAGCAGTTGAAGGCAAGATATTTAGTAAGTGTGTGGCCATATTAAGAGCTCCGACCCAAAAAGTTGGTGGAAGGTTTTCTTGGAAAAGGAGGGTGCGAATGAGGTTATTAATTTTACGAACCATTCGTTCAGACTTCCCATTCTGTTTGATAGGGATTTGGGTGACAACAAATAGAAAAAGGAACGAATCCATTTTGGGCAAAAAGGATGTGTAAGCGACGGTTGTCGAATTCACCACCATGATCGCATTGGAATGACTTGATTTCACACTTAAATTGAGTGCGAACATAATTACAAAATAACACGAATTTGGACATAACATCATATTTATTAACCAAAGGATAAACCCAAACAAACTGAGAATAATGATCTAAAAACAAGACATAATATTTAAAACCTGAAAGACTCGGAATGGGTGAAGTCCACACATCCGAGTGAATAATGTCAAAACAAGAACTAATCACAGTACTAGAGCTAACAAACGGAAGTCTCACGTGTTTGTCAAGCTGACAAGCATGGCAAAGAACGAGAGGCTTCTCTTTATCATACGAAATAAAATTAGAAGAAACAAGACAACGCAGCACTTCACCCCCTGGGTGTCTGACTCGTCCCTTTTAGTATATATAAATATATATAAATACGTAATAAGGATAAGATCAATAATAGAGAGATAAGTATTCCGTAAGGCTTTTAAAAGAGGAAATTACTTTTAACCAAAGCAAAATCCCTAAAAAACCTTCCCGGGTCGTTTCCCGTCGAGGCGTGAATTGAAAATCGGGATTAAGTTCGTGATCGCGTTTTTGAATGGTTTGAAAGATTTTTGGTTTGGATTCCTAATTCTACAATAATAATGCTAAAACAAGTAAAGGAAACCTAAAAACGAAAGCAAATAAGGCTAAAACACGAAAAACGAGAACGGGATTCAAATCCCGTTCTTTAAAAACCTAAATTCTACAAATTTAACCCTACGAACGCAAATTTAATTTCCTAGGTCCTAAATGATAAAAGAAAATTTTCTAAAAAAGAATTATATTTTTTTGACTTTTTAATAATTTTTTATGAATTAAAAACTGTTTTAAAAAGAAAAATTAATTAAAAATATTAAATGAATTTGGAAAAATCCGAAAAATTACTGAAAAGTACTTTGAACAGTGTTGGTTTTATGAAAAATAAAATACTGAAAAGTTGCTAAACGAATAAGATAGAAATAAGCAAAAATGGTTGATAAGCTAATTTGGGCTAAAAAGGGTTAAATAATAAATTTGGAAGGATATGACCAGATGGCCCTATCTGGTGTTGTGGTAGTGAGAGTGTGTGTTAAGTCGTTGGCTTGGTAAAGGGGAGGTCACAAGGTCGAATCCTGTGGCTTCCCTTTTTGAAAAACCTTTTTTTTCTTTTAGTTTTTCTTTTTGAAACTTGCAAAATAAGCCAAAATAATAAACTTTAAAAAAGCAACTTTTTACAAAAACTTAAAATAAGCACAGAAATAAGCAGATTAAGTGACAGTTTTTACTTTTTAACTTAACTAACTAAGGGCTAAACTGTTAAGCTATTTAAGCACAAATAAGCAAATGAAAAGGCAAAATAAGCAAAGACAGATATAGTATTACACCTAATAAGCAATTCTAAACACAAATAAGCAAAGAAAGTAAACAACAAAAGGCAGAAAAGCAATAAGCAGATTGGCTAAACTGTCAATTAAAACAGCCACAAGGGCACTTTTGGGCTTAATTTTAAGCCCTTAAATGGATCCTTATGGCTATATGGCTTATACCCCTAAAAAGCTTGAACAATAAGCTTTCTAAATCACCCAAAAGAAAAGAGTTTGAAACTCATTTAAGCCCTGAAAAAGCTTGATGAAAAAGACTGTTTTCAAACAGATTGCCCTCTTTTTTAGTTTTTGTAAGAAAACAAAATGGCTTTTGCAGCCTTGATTTTAAACAAGTAAAAGAGCTTTAAAGACAAAAATAAGTTGAAACAGATGAAGATAGACAACCAATGAGCTTATGCTCAAAAATGCAAATCCTAGAAACAATTTTAAGTAACCTAAATTTGGAAATGAAAAAGAACTTTTAAAACTGAAAAAAAATGACTTGACAGACTTTTACTAAAACAAAGGTAGACTACAAAGACACTTCTACTGCATTTTGACACTTAAAAACAACACTTAAAAGTTGTTTAAAATGTCTTAATCAAATAAGCACTTCAAATCAGTTTTGAAACCACAATTTTATGTATCTTATGGAAAAACTTGAAAACTCACTTTCAGACTTGAAAACTTTCAAAAACAGATCAATACAGCTTAAAGTAAGCTTGCCAAAGTTGGCCAAGTGACCCAAACCTATTTTTACACAGTTTTGACCCACTTTGGACCTTAAACCAAGCACCCCTTTAAGTTTCTAAAAATCTATTTTAAAGCTACTTTAAACTGAATTAAGCCAAGGTTTGGAAAAACAGATAAATGTATAAGAAAATTAAGCATAAATAAGCAATCTTAAACAAAAAATAAGCACTAAAAATAAGCAAATAAGCAATAAGCAGATTTATCTAAAATGGACAGTTTTAAGTAAAAACTTAAACAAATGACATGTAAGCAATAAACAAGCATAAAACAAATTAAATAAGCAATTATAAGCAGAAAGTAAGCAGAAATAAGCAATGCTACAGTAAATAAGCTAAAAAATGGAAAAAATAGAACTTACAAAAGTCTAAAGCTTTTGGCAAGTACTTAACACCCAAAACCAGTCCTAATGCTTCCCATGAAGCTCTAACCCAAGGCCATCCACGATTTACCTTGCTCCAAAAAAAATGGCTTTTGCAGCCTTGGTTTTAAACAAGTAAAAGAGCTTTAAAGACTAAAATAAGTTAAAACAGATGAAGATAGACAACCAATGAGCAGAGCTTAATAACAGGATTTAAAAGACAAGTAATGTAAATGACAATATTTAAAGAAAACTTAAAATTTCATTAGCTTGAAAAAAATTACAATGCAAGGATTTAAATGACAGTAAGTAAAAGACAGTATTAAAAATGGTCTAATTTTGTTAAAACATGACTTGACAAAAACAAATGAGCTACAATAGCTTATATTTATACTAAAATTCTAAGTCTTCAAGTCTTCACTTGTGCTTCTTCTGTGAGAGAGCTCAAGAGGTGTGCTTTTGGTGTGAGGAGAAGTCTCAAAAATCATCTCAGCCATCCATTATGTGTGTTCTCTAAGTCTTGTGATCAAAGCCCTTGATTTTCTTGTCTTTTTCATGGACGAATAGGGTGTTAGGGGATTGCCAACATGGCAAATGCCCCATGTGATGAAGTGGGGTTAAGGAAAAGGAATGGTTTTGTTTGGGGGTACAGTAGACGAGGTGAAAATTAACAGGGGTGAAGGAATAGTAATTTGGGCGGGAAAGGGGTTGTTTTGTTTGACTGGGTTAACAGGTAAGAGTTGTGGGAAATGGCAAAAATGACCCCTCATTTTGTATTGTTGTTTTACACCCACAGTCCTTGTGGTGTGAAAGATATAAAGGAGTTGGCAAGTTAAGCCCTTGAGGTTGTATGCCTTTGTTGCAGGCAGTTACGTTGTTTGGGCCTCAGTTAAGTATTTAGGCTTTTTTTAACTTTAGGCTTATGTAGTCTTGGTATAAATACCTTAATGGGCTGACCCGACCCATTAGATGGGTGCGGGTTGGCCCATTAAGTATTTCTTCAATATCGACATCGTCTTTGACTTTGTTGGGCTTTGACTTTTGACTTTTTCACGCTCTTCCATTCCGTGCTCGGTTTTGTCCGTTTTGACTTGATTTTTGTCCTTTTTGTTGATATCCATTTCCTGCACAATATAAATGCAAAACACACAAATACAATGTATTTTTGGTATGTTTTTGGTCTTTTAAGTCCGTTTTTATAGGCAAAGGGTATGTGTAATTAAACACATACCAAAATCCCCCATACTAAACTATTGCCGTGTCCTCACGCAATGCCATAAGTAAACACTTAAGAAAACTAAGAATCTCAATCCCCCTCGACTAATTACCTCGAAAAGTAGCTAAGTGTTCATCAAGGGGAATTGAAGACTCATAAGTTTTGAAAAGCCCCGTTTTTACCATTTATAAATCTACACTTATTACCACACATATTTTTGTATTTTTTTCTATTTCTCATTTTTTGTACTTTTCTTTTTAAGCAACTAACTAACATGTTTAACTTTCTTTATTTTATAACTTTAAGGGATCATAGAACAAGAAACATTTCAATCCTAAAATGCCCCAAAAAGGATAAATTCATCGTCCTCGACTTTTCACTTGTCCCAAACCAAGCTTAAAACCAAAATCACTGTTAAATACAAGTAAAGATGCTAACACTACTCATACTTGTAACTTGTGAACTTTTCGCTCCCTGCAATTATTATATCTTAGATGAATGTGCTTATTTCGAATTTCAACCATGGATCAACGTTTTCCAAATTTCTTATGCTTCACGTTCCATCTGAGAATAATGAGTTTGAAGGCGAGATCATCCCATGTAGCGACTTTCGTCTCGGCACATCCCAACCTTGCGGCTAAGTGACCAGGCTTTTGACACCCCACAGAGACTAGTATCGGGACTCACGGACCTTCGGTTTCAAAAACTCTTAGGTTTCCCGTTTATACATAAAATCACAACTTAAAACGAAATAGTCTTAGTTCAAAAGCATATTTAAATTTAAGAAAAAGAGATTTTCCCTATATTTATTAATTCACGTTTACTATACTTAATATAATTACACATCTATTAAACTAATGAAATCCTCGACCTTTTAGAAGGTTGCAACATCGGTTGTGAGCCGGCAAGATGCAACAAACTTTTATCAGTCTCGGATAATTACTATGTGCCTTATTTAGAGGACTGCAACATCGGTTGTGAGCCGGCAAGATGCAGTAAACTTTTATCAGCCCACAATTTATTATTATTATTACCACATTTTTCATCATTTTGTTTTTGCATATAATACAACGATATAGAGAAAATTTCTTTTTAGAAAATTTAAGTATAAATTTGAACTAAAATTATTGATATCGACTATACTTCAAAAATTGTTGATTTAAGTTTAATTTTCAAAAATAGCACGTATTATTAGTCCGGTTAGAAGCTTATGGGAGAGAAAAGCCACAAACTACACTTATGAGTTCTTAAGATTTCCAACTAATCCTTGTTTAGCATCTAACTCATACTTAACTCTAATCTTTTTCGTCCTTCGCGAAGTTCCGCGAATACTTATCTAAAAGTCTAAGGAACAAGCTAGAGCTCAACCCGCTCGATCGAGTCAAACTTTATTCTTATTCTAACCTAGCAGGAAAGTCAATTTGTGACAAAAACACTTATTTTTCTGTGAAAAGTTTAAAAATTTTCATTTTTTAGTATTTTGAAAGGTAAAAAAGGATTACTGAAAACAACTGCAGCAAGGCATAATCAAATCGATAGATCCCCCCCATACTAGAACTAAACATTGTCCTCAATGTTTTAAGAAGGGTCTCTACGTAAATCTAAAGCCGTTTATTAAGTATGCTTAAAGATAAACGTTAGTCGATAAGATTTGGATATTGGATTCCCATAATGAAGCTGAGGATGTGAAGCTCGAGTGAACGAAGGACAAAACCATGAGCATGAGAGGCTTCAAAATCTGGGGCAATCCTGGACATACAACACAAAACAAAGCACGGAAAATGGAAGAGGCGAGCCTCTCACAACACACTTATTCATTACTACTATTATAATTATATTAGGATAAGCATGGGTTGCCACCCACGAAGCGCTTGTTTAAGGTCACTTAGCTTGACCCGATCCCCCCATACTTGAACTGGTCAAGGGGGATAGAAATGGAGACACGGAACATCCAAAACACGGATGTCCTCTCCATAAGAGCAAGGAAAAATCTCCATCGGGCTTTCAAAATTTTTAATGACTTTGAAAGCTTTAGGGGCCCGGTGAGATAATTCCGGGAGAAGAGAAGTATGAACTCCTTTAGAAGTGAGAATCTCGGGTTTGAAAACTTTTTCCTCATTTTTGGATGAAAACGAGAGTAGAGTTTCGGACCCGGAAACTTCTTTGTGGAAAGGAAGTTCATAAAGAGGAGGATCAAAATCCTCAAGAATTAAAGAAGCATTAGATGAGGATAGCTTCTTTACATTCTTATCTGGTGTTACTCGAATAGTGACTTCAAAAAGGTTCTCATGAATGAGTATACCCGGATTAAATACTTTATCCTCGTTATTGGTTGAAGGCAAAGCATCAACCTCGGGAAAATCCTCATAGAGAACCGAGTCACACTTGGGGGAAGGAAGGAAATCACTTGATCTAGGGGGATCAAGTTCATCAATCAAGAGTTTAGACTCTTTAATTTTATCTTCCTTGGAGTCAAATGGATCATCATAAACATCATTGTTATCAGACTCAAGTTCAACAAGATCATCATCGACATCATCATATAATGGTGGAGATGAATAGTCAAGAGTATGTTCATCGGTGAACATCTAGGGGATGGTATAAACAAGATCATTATTAGGATCTGCAAGATTACCCTCATCAACCGAATCCTCGAGAATATAATCCATTTCCTTGGTAGGATCATGGTTAAGTAAATATTCTATTTCTCTACGATCGGATTCGATATCAAAAGGAAGATCATCATTTCTCGGTGGAAATGTAATAAGAGCGAGTTCATCGGCGAACTCCTCGCGTAAAAGGTCGACTGGATCATCATTTTCTGGTGGAAATGAATCAATTGCGAGATAAGCTTCGAATTCTTCCCAAATTAAATCACTTTCTTCGAAGGAAGTAATTGTGGGGGAAGAAGAAGACTTGGTCACGGGTTTCAAAATTGGAGTGGGATTGCCACTTAATGGATTGATAACTTTCGATGAAGTTAAATCGGTATGAGAAGAAAAAGAGGGATTGCCACTTTGATGATTTGTTGCCTTTTCATTTGCAAATAAGTCCTCAAGATAATCTTTATGAGAGACATTGTAAATATCAATCATGTTGATTGATTCTTTTTTAGGCTTGTTAGAATAGCTTGAAGTATCATGTCTCATGTTCAAGATTAATCTTTCGTCACCGTCACGAAGAATCATTTCTTCTCCGTGAACATCAATCAAAGCACGAACGGTCCGTAAGAAAGGTCTTCCCAAGATGAGGGGGACTCGAGGATCGCTTTCATAATCAATGATGACAAAATCAGCGGGGAATGTAAACTTTTCAACCGGAACAAAGACATCCCTTGCAATTCCAGCCGATGTACAATGGCACCGGTTAGCGAGTTCATGGGTCATGAGGAGTGGAAAAATAAGCTCGGGTAAACCTAACGTTTTCCAAACCGAGAGTGGCATCAAGTTGATGCTAGCACCTAGATTGGCTAGGGCTTTGCACTTGAGCTCACTAAAACCACACGGAATGAGAAATTTCCCAGGGTCTCCTAGTTTCTCGAGTGAGTTACTTTTAAGATAACCGCTGAGAATTTCATTAAGGGTTGTTGTTTTGCAAGTCTAAAAGTTTCTCTTTATTGGAAAGGAGACTTTTAAGCATCTTTTGGTATTTCGGGATAAGAATCAAAGCATCAGCAAGAGAGATGTTGATGTGAAGTTGTTTGAACATTTGCCAAAATTTGTGAATTTGGACTTAACTTTCTCTTGTGTTTTTATTGGTGCATTCTTGAAGGATATAAAGGATATTAGGGTGAAGTGGAATACCTTTTGTGCACCACATAATTCTTTAGAGAGTTGGTTTAGTTTTTGGACAGAGGAGGATGGGACCTTAATGGTATGACTCTAGCGAGTTCTGGGTTCTGTTTAAGTCTCCCTCTTACCGTTTCATCCTCTTCGGAATTAATGAATGGAGGAGACATAGGAACGGAAGGTCCATCAAGAACAAGACCACTTTGGGTGGTGATGGCTTTCAATTAACCTTTCGGGTTAGCAATGGTGTTTCTAGGGAGAGATCCCGTACCCGAAGTAGAAGCGGTGTTGATTTGGAAAAAACTAGCCATCATGTTCTTAAGCTCATTGGTTTGGTTAGACATTGAAGCTTGAATCGAAGTTTGCATTTCATTTCTTAACTCATTTTTTACATTGTTAATTTGAGCTTGCATGGCTTTTATATTAACATCATTTATCTTCTTAATTTTCTCCAACTCACTTAAAGGAACAATAATTATATAAAAGTGGGCAAAATAGATGGGATAAATGATATAATAAAGTGACATTATTTGAATTCATCAAATATCCCCCCACTTGAATCCTACTTGTCCTTAAGTAGACTTTAGAAAAAGTTTTAGTTTATAAAAATATGTCCCAACCGGAGTTGAGGATTTTTTCGTTTAAACATCGTTTTGTCCTAATCACCTATACATAACCAAGCTCCTCACAAAATATGGAAATGAAAACACTCAGATCACTTAACTAATCTAGGGTGTAACATTTAAGTAGTACACTTAATTGCTCGGTCGTGATTAGCTTCGTATCATAGGCTTGGCAAGGATACACATCTCCACCGCTAAAGCTAAGGAAGAATAAGTCAAAAGCTAAATTAGGTTAAGAAGGCTTACGGTTGATCATTCAACAGTCTTTCACCATAAGTACCACACCAACAAGGCAGCTGTATCGTACATACATGACTGTAACGACGAAATAGACATATACAATCCGAACACATCCCTGTTCGTGTTTAACCAGCGGTTAGGATGAAGAATGATATAGGGTAGGGAGCTTCTAACTTTCACCGAAAGTCGTCATCCAACGAGGCAACTAAGACATGCATACATGGCCGGATGGAATAGACATGCATGCTTGATAAGTGCGTAATTACACATATCTTTTACCTCTAAAAACGAGCTTAAATGACCAAAAACAGACAAAAACTGCCAAATATATGTTTGTTTTGCATTTGTATTGTGCAGGAAGTGGATATCATCAAAAAGACAGAAAACCAAGCCAAAATGACAAAACTGAGCATGGAATGGAAAAAACTGTGCAAAATCAAGGCCAAAGTCCAAAATTGCCAAAGTCAGAGTCAATACTGAAGAATCAGCAGTCAAACCGGAGCCGAAACTGAAGAATACTATTGAAAGCAATCTTTACCCATCTGATGGGTCGGGAAAGCCCAATAGTATATCTATGAAGACTGTGAAGACCAAATGGGCCCTCAATCAATTACAACAGCCCATTTGTGTGCAATTGACAAAGACTGTGAAGACTTTGAAGGCCCAATCCTAGCCCAGTTCAGCAATCTCAGCCATGTACACACAAAACCCACTCCTACTCCCTTATTGGACTAGAAAAAGCCCAATAACCAAGCCTACACCTTATTGGGCCCAAACCCAAACCCAGTGGGCCCAATACAACGCCAAAAGCCAACAAAGCCCATTAATCCTTTTTTATAAACTTTAGGGAACTAGAAAAGGTCATTTTTAAAAGTGTTTTAATAAAGAAATGAAAAATAAAAGGAAAGGGGGACCTAAAATGTCATAAAATGCAGATTTTCCTTTTAAGGTATAAAACACAAGTGCGGAAATTGCAATATACCTAAGTCTCTTTCTTTCTTTAAGTATAAACGACAAGGATCCATTTGTGGTACACTCCAAACTATTTTTAACTTAATTTTCGGCTTAAAGAAAAGGAAAAGAAAGACGAGTTTGAGGGACCTTAAATTGCACTTCTCCAAAGATACTTTAAATCCTGCAACCATACACAGTACCTCCCCGTTACCGCACAAAACCCAACCACCCCATTCCCCACGGGGTTTTTCTACCAAACCACCTTCCCAAGTACTCCACAGCTCCACTCTCACCACTTCCCACAACCTAGCTGCCTTTTAAACCCTTCCCTGCAAATTCACCAAACCCGGAGCCCCGTCAATGGTTGAGATGAGTTGAAATGTGATCCAAAGGCTGGGAATTATGTGCTGAGCCTTTCTACACTCGCAAAAACACGCAAGGCATTGAGTAGTATTAATAGAGCCAAGTGCAAGCCGATACAAACACACCGGCACCATGTTACACCTTTTTAGTTTAATTTTTATTTAAGTCTTTTTAAGCATTAGTGTAATTCAGTTACCCTTTAAAAGTTTTATGTAATTTCTCTATTGTTAATGAAAGTTAAGTTTTTACTTTGAAATATTGCTACTGTCGAATTTACAAGATCCTTATAAGTTCTTTAATTCTGTTTAAAATTGTTTAAGAATATGTTAAACTTGTTAAACACCACTTGTAACAACCTTTCTCACCATTCCCTTAACTAAAATTAGTAGAAAATCGATTTTTATATAATTAAAGGGGTGTTTGGCATTGCTGTCAAAATGGGTCATTTGGGGTTAACCATGGGTCAAACACACTCAGCCATCTTTGGCTGAGTGTGTGGGCTTTATTAGGCCAAGTTTTATCATAATTTTTTGTTAAAAATAAGTTTTTAGAACCCTTTAATTTTCTGTCAAAATTTGAATAAGTAAACTTGAGCTTAAGTGCTCAAGCTGCATAAGCAGCTTAAGCACCCTTTTGTTGTGCTCTTTGTTGTGTTACTAGCCCCTTTTAAAAGCCCTTTTGTTCTGTCTTTGGTTTGACAATACAAGTCAAGAGTATGTGTGCATGTGTGATTTTGAAAATAGCCACTTTTAAGCCCCATTGTTCAGCAGCTTTAAATAAGCCTTAAGCCCCAAAACTTTGAAAATAAGCTCTTTTACCACCCCTTGTTATCTGTTTGTGGTTTGTTGTGGCTAAAAAGCTCATATGAGCTTATTTCAATAAGCTCAAAAGCCCCTTTGTTCACTGCTTAAACCTCCCCTGGTGCTGAGCACCAGGTTTAAGCCCCATTTTTCTAGCTTATTTAATACTAAGCATTAGGTTTTTATTGCTTTTTAACATAGCTTATAGGTAGGCTTATTAGGTTTAGCAGCTTATTTCAATTAGCTAGCTTATTTAGTTAGCTTATTTTAGCCCTTAAAGTCCATTATTTCTCTCTTTTATATAAAACTGTTTAAATAGCTTATTGATATCCAGCTTATCTTAGGGCTTATTTTAGGTTACCATAGCTTAATTTAGACTCCCTTAGGCCTAGTAGCTTATTTCATTAGTTTCCAGCTTATCTTGTGAGCTTAAGCCCCAAAAAGAAAGAAAAATAAGCTAAAAAGCTTATTTAGCTTTTGCAGCCCCAAAAGCTCACATTTCTGGCTTATTCTTTGAGATTCAGCTTATGTGCTTATTATGAAAATTGTTCCCCATAAGCCCCTCTTTAACTTTGCTTTTATAAGTTTTGGCCAATAAGCACTTTGGACCAAAGTTGTAATCGGGGTCATTCTCAGGGACTGTTTGTGTAATTTTATCTTTCATAGTTAACTTTGTTAGTCCCTGTGGTTAGTTAGCCTGTTACCCCGTTTGTCCTTTTGTCCTTTCACTGTTAGTCCTTTTGTTTTAACAACAGTTGTTTAGGTTATTATTTAAATTAAATTAGGTTAAATATTAATTAGTTATATTCTTTTTATTAATATCAGTTAAATTAGGGGCTTTTTAGATTTTTATCTTTTTTTTTATAACTTTTATTTTATTTTATGTATTTTTCTAGAACTTATTTATAACTTTTATTTTTGTCTTTTTCTATTTTTCGTATTTTTCAATTAGTTTTTATTTCTTTATTAATTCAGAAAAAATCAGAAAAATTAATAAAAATATTGAGTCTGGTTTTGTAAGAAATTTTATTTTGTCATTTCGTGTCCTAGGAAAAATATAAAATTTGTTATAAGCTTTATTTTTCTTAAAAGTTCAGTCTTTAGACCCGTTTTTACGGGTACGTTTTAACGGTTCTTGTTCGTTTTACATTCAAAACGACCTCGTTTTAGTTCTAGTTTTCTTTATTTTTCAAATTAAGTTTAATTAGAATTTAATTTTGATTTTTAATTTAATTTAGCATTTATTTTTCTTAATTTTTAGGTTTCTCCGATACCTTATTCTGCTCCCCGTATTTAATTTAGATTTAATTTTAGGATTTCCTTACTACTAATTTTGTTTCCCGTAGTTTTAAGACTCCTATTTCCTATATTTGTTTCCGTAGAATAAATTAGTTTTTTTTAATTGAATTTTGTTGTAATCCATCAGTGTTCATATATTATATGCTCCATCAGTCAATTTTCTCTTCAAACCAGGATAATTCTCAATTGCAGCCGCGTTGGACTTACGACCCGGGAATATCCTCTTCCGGAATCTTTTATCATTGATTTCTCATGTATTACTATTTGCGAATCATGAGAACCGCTTGTTTGCATACGAGATTTCTTCACCAATCGGATATATGTATCAAGTTCCGCACGTCTGAAAAGCAGCATTGTTTGGAATGATCTGTAATAAAAAGCTTGACCATCTAGAAAACCTGTTGTTCTGCAAGAAAATGCGTAAGTTTGCTCTTCACTTAAAATTTGTCCAGCTTATGTGCTCATTGCTTTCTCCTTATACATGTTGCATTCCTTGGATCGCTTCGGCTGGAGTGCATTGCCTAGCATCATGCCCTTCACCTTAACAGTTGTTGCATTTAACAAACCTTGCCTGTCTACTTTGATTGTTTCCCCCAGAGTAGTAGCATTACAGCTTTATACACGAGTACCTCAAAATAACTTTGACCTTGTCTCCCCTGTACTTTTTGCACTATGACTCTACCATCTTGAATAGTGGCTTGGTTTCTTGGATTCGAGGATGTTTTGAGTTTATTATTGGTTGAGGGGAACCTTGAAGAAGCTACAGATGTAAGAGAAGCCATTGCCTTGTTGAGACAAGCAATTGGATCATATCCTGGAGAGAATACAGGAATAGTAAAACCTGAGTCCATAAGAGGTAACACAATCATTGGTTGTGTAGTAACTTGAGGTGATTAATAAGAAATTTGTAGAACAGGTGAGGTTTGATGATTCATTTGAGACTGATATGGATATGATGATGGAACGGATGAATGATTGAATTAAGGTTGTGATGGATAAGTAGATGAGTAATGCTGATTGGGATTAATTGATTCAAACTGAGATGGTGAAAATTGTTGTTGAAGTTGAGGATTTTTATATGATGACTGATAAGTGTTGAAGTGAGGTGGTGTCATCTGCTGATTTGCTACAAATGCAAGTGGATCTTGATTGCGTTCACGCAGAAGACGGACTTCATTTGCATGGAGTTCGTGTTGTTCCAGATAGGCATGAAGCTGATCAAAGTTGGTAGTATGCAAATCCTTTACTAGCTTGACATCCGTCACAAATTTGCTCCATTCATATGGAAGACTGTTTAAGAACTTTGTATTAACTTAAAATTGCTCGGTTTTCATGTTGTAGATATTCATATCATTAATCAGCTGAGTAAATCTCAAGTAATACTTGTGAAGTGTTTCCCCCTTAATGTGAGTGAACTTATCAAATGCATCATATAACTTACACACACTCTCTCTCTCTTGCTTAGTTAAAGAGGTACCCTACATCAGTAATTGAACTCTCTTCCATAAATCTTTAGCAACTCTGTGATGACTCACAAGTGAATAGATATCAGCTGGTAGCCCTTGAAGAATGATATTGGTAGCTTTTATGTCACAATGAGCTTAAATTTTCTAAGCAGCAGACAATTCAACATATTTTTTGGTTCTGGTCACTTCATTTTATTCAACAGTAGGCCAGATGAGTGGACCATTTTCAACTGATTCAAGTATCATTCTTTCGTTCTCTCTATTTTGCATGTAAAGTTCCATTCGACTTTTCCAAGAATCATACAAGTCCTTGTCCAACATAGGAGGACGCTTGTCAACACCAAAGAGTATCATATACTCAGCAAGAGTATTCTTTTTTCCAAGTGGAATAACTGAATCCATTTTGATTTGATGTTGTTATATTACTTGTGGATCAAACGGTGATTGAAAGTAATTGTGTTTCCTAGTGAGTTGTCTTTTAAGTGTTGTACGTTGGTATGTGCTTAATTACACATACCTTTTACCTTTAAAAACAAGCTAAAAATAACCAAAAACGGACTTAAAATGCCAAATATATGCTTGTTTTGCTAATTGTGTTGTGCAGGAACGGATAACTAAGAAAAGGACGAAAAACAAAGCCAAAACAACAAAACCGGACTCGGAATGGAAAAGACTGTGAAAGACAAAGCCAAATCAAAGCCGGAAAGTCAATCAAGTCAAAAAGTCAACAGAAAAGTCAACTGGTCAAAGTCAAAGTCAACCCAAGTCAACCCCGAGGCCAAAAGTCAAAGAAATATAAGTTTAGGGACTGAAATTGTAAATCCCTAAAACTTATATATAAAGAAGAAAAGAGAAAAAAAGAAGAGAAGGGCCAAATTGCCAATATGGCAAAGATACACTCCAAGGACTTAAACTGCCAAGTCCAAAGAGTTGTATCACAACAAAGACTAGCGGTTGCAAAGAGTCTATATAAACTCTTTGGGGACTTGTTTTGCCTAAGCCCCCCAAAAAGATATATAACAAAAGGACGAATTGTTGTAATGAAACATATAACCTTAGGGGACGCAAACTTTGCCATTTCTTAAAACTTTGCCCTGGGTTACCAACTCAAACAAACATTCCCGTTTCTTTTTACCCCTCCTAACACAAATCACGGGTTTTACAAACCCAGTTTTTACCCTGTAGATTACCACCACCACCATGGGTAATCAATTCCCCCCCCCCCCCTCCACTACCTTTCCCAGCTAACAAATGTGTCCAAGATGCAATCCATCTACACTCTCATAGGCCTTTGCTTATCCGACGACAAGAAGATTGATTTTGGGCTATGAAATTAAGTGGCTAAGGATGTGTTCTTTTTCCCCTCTCACACAAATACACAAGGTACTCAGTATAAAAGAGCCAGAAGACAGTAGATTAGTGAGTTAGTTTTTAGTTCTTAATTTTTTAAAAATTTTGCAATTTTTTCGTTATTTTCCTTCAAATTTTTAGCTCATTTAGGTTAGTTTAGACCCCTTAGCTTATTTTCTCTTTGCCTTAGCTTATTTAGTCCAAATGTCCAAAAAGACTTAAGCTCTTTTTGCCTTTTAAGCATTCTGTCAACATAAGCTTTTCCCAGCTTATTTGTTTTAAGAACTTAGCCTTTTTAGAGCTTGTCTAGATTAGTTAGACCCTTTTTAGCTTATTTTGTCTTTGTCCTAGTTTAAAACGACCACAAGTCCAAAATTGCTTAGCAAATTTAGCCTTTAAGCCATTTTAAGCTAAAACAGCCACTTTTAAGCTTATTTATAAGCTTATTGAGTGCTTTTCATAAAAAGCTCTAGTTGACAAAGTTGTTAAGCCCCACGAGCTTAACAACTTTGCTTCTTTGAGTTTTCGAAAAAAAAAGGGGAAGACACTTGGCCCGGGTGAGCAAGACTCGAACCCGGGACCAAGCGATACATCCCCTCTTTTACTCACCACACTTACCACTGCGCCCTTGGGTCTTTTTCGTTAAAGACTCAAGGGACTTTAAACTTATACAAGTTTTGGCTTTTAAGCCTAATAAGCTGTTTAGCTTATTTTCGGGGCTTATTTCTTTAGCTTATTTTGGTTTCTTATTTTTCTTAGGACCATTTCAGTGCCTAGTATTTTTTGTAAATTTTTCAGAATTTTTAGTAATCGTTTAATATTTTTTATAATTTAATTTAGTTAAAAGTTTATTTAATTCATAAAAAATACAAAAATTATCAAAAAAATATTTTGCTTTTTTAGAAAATTTTCTTTTGTCATCTAGTTTGTAGGAAAAATATAAAAATTTTCGTAGGGTCATTTTTACAATTTGTCATCTTTTAAAGAACGGGTCCGGGTACGGGATTTTGTTTTGACTCGTTTTTGGGTCAAACGAACTCCGTTTTCGGTCTAGTCTTTTTCATTCTTCGTTATTTGATCCCTAGAGTAGTTTAGAAGCAAAAATTTCTTCGTAGGTTTATTTTTAAAGATTTTAGGTTTTCCCCCTTTTGTTCGGGATTCGGGCCCTCGTTTTCTAGTTTAATTTCATAATTTTTAGGTTTTTCTTAAACGTTTTTGTTTGTTATTATCTAATTTGACTTTTTCAACCTCTCAAACCAATTCCTTCCTTCAAACTCAAATCCTCGATCGTATCGATTTTCCAGTCCAGCCTCGTTGGGGATAAACGACCCGGGAAAGCTCTATACTACTTCTCGGTTTTATTGATTATTGATTTTTACACTTATTTATATATTTTATATTTTATTATATATTATATATATTTACAGTGTGAATTTCACCAATCAATTTTTGGCGCCGTTGCCGGGGAGGCTGTGAAACGATTATCGTTACGTTTGATCAATTGTGTTTGAAACTGTGTTAGAAATCTTGAATGATCTCGGCTTTTTATACCAATTATGGAAACTCGAAGGGGGGGGGGGGTTGAATAGTTTACAAGTTAATTAGCGTTTTAAAATTTTACTTCTAAAATTATTAGATTCGAGTATATGTTCAACCAACCAACAATATGAACCAACAATGTATATATCTACTAACAATAACTAAACAAACAATAAGTAAGAATCACAACAATATAAGAAGTTGAGGGAAGGAACAATCAAACCAAGACACCAAGAGTTATAGTGTTTCGGCTACGAAACTCCTCTTCTCCCTACTCCACTCCCTGAGTATCTTACTCGAGATTTTACTATGTCAACAAGCTCCCATAAGGCGGAGAAAACCGTTTACACTTCGCTTACGTTATTTTTCGACACTAAGCTAAATGTCGAGTCCTAATCTTAGCTAAAACCAATCTACCACTTCACAAGTAATGCAAAATCACAAGATCTACACTATCGGATTTATACACTATCCGATTTACACAATCACACACGATAATCAAAATAGAGATTTGGTTCTTAGAAGAAAGAAGGAGAAATCACTAGATTCGAACAATTCATTTCTTGACGAATACGAATGTTCTTCTCTTGCACTTGATGGAGGAATGAGAAAGAAGATATTAGATCACTTGAAACAAGATTAAACAATGTTAGTGATCAAGATATTTAGTGAGAGAAAGAAGGTTTTAGTGAGAGAAAGTTAACTGAAAAATTCGTGCAAAGAGGTGTGGCTTTCAGATGGGAATAGTGCAGTATTTATAGGCAGAAAATCCCAACGGTCAGCTGGTGGCGGTCCTGGCTGTCCCAGATATATCTGGGGGGCGCCCAACCTATCAGGGGGTCGCCACTAGAATGACACTCCCTTTTTTTATCTTTTAGTGGAAGGTTAAATCTGGCGTGGAAGGTTCTATTTTGGAGGGAAAACCATATTTGAATTTTTATATTTAAATAAAATATTTCTTTTATTTAAAAAGTATTTTGTATATATTTGGTTTTATAAAAATACTTTTGTGGAAATGTAATAGTTAAGAAAAATTATTTTCTTGATCACTAATGATGTTTAAATGATTTTTTTATACATACCTTAAGTGATTTACATTAGAAATGGAAATTTACGATTAATAACTTGTAAACGTTTATTTTTATCGTAAACATTTTTACATTTTGTTATCTTCAAAACATCGAGAGGTCGAAAATATAAATAACGTTTTTAGACATCATTTGTATTAACAGATAAGAATGATGGTACTCGCGCGTTGCGGCGGGAGCAGTGTGTTTTCTAAGTGGCGTTATATTGTGCTTGCTTATAGGTTTAAAGTGTTTTTTTTGCATTATTTACAATTCAAACGTTTTTGTTATATTATATAGTCGTCAATAGCAAAAAAATATAAAGTTATTTATATAATTCAAACTTTCATAGAATTGTACATCTTTGACCCTTGTCATTTATTTTAAAATTTTAGGTAGTTTATTGGTGTGTTTTGAAAGTTTTTTTAAAAAAATATACATATTAAACTTCAACATTTTTTATAAAATCGCACGTTTGTCAGAAGCATTGCAATATTGGCCTTGTTTGTTCGCAATTCGAAGATCTTTTATGCGATATTTTTATGTGTTAAATATTTGATAAATAAATTTTATTATATAAAAAAATCGTAAATAGTTAAAAGTTAAATGTACGTTTTGTAATTTTTTTTTTAAATTTTTGGCCGGGCTGTTTGTTTTGAGCTGGAGTTTTTTTTGGCTGCAGGTTTTAGTTTTAGGCTAGACTGAAAAAGACAAAATCGACATGATGCCTTTTAATAGTAGTATATAAATTCTGAAATTCAAGATGGCCCACACAAAGCGATCCATTTTACGCCCTATCATTACAGAGATAATATTCATAATAATTGTGATAGTTGATGCAAAATTATGTAGTGTTATATTATTCATCAAACATAAAAACTACACTTTCATTGGTCATTAGTCGTTGCCCCACCCACCCATCTACTCTTTTATTCCCCATTCACAACTGTACTCATAAACCATCATCATGACTAGTTTTTGTAATTGTGAAAGTTGTCAAAGTGCCCAACACACCCTCAAAATTATGCCTATAATGGAATAATTGGTTCATGTTCTCATTGCAATTATACATCCTTTTATGGCAAAGCAAAACGTTCACTTTTGATTGTATACAAGTTACAAATAACATGTATAGTAGTATTTCATTCGTTTTAATAAAAATGTTCACTTTAAATTACATTACGTTTTAAAACTTTTCACAAACAACAATCAAATATCACTTTCACCTATTAAAGTATTTTTTAATTGGTTGAAACAAAAATAAACATTAATTTTGTGATAACTCAAAATATTAAAGTGAACCATTTATTTTGAGTCTAGAATGATTATGCTATAAATAAATAAAAAATAAAAAATTGGTTACAATGAAATTAAAGTTTATCTTACCCTTATATAAAAGAAATTAATTTGCACATTGATAATTTTGATTAAGACACTTTAATTTTATTTATTTGTACAATTAGGGTATATTGGCAAAAATAGCGGTAGCAGTGAGCAGTAGCTGTGAACACGAGCTGTGAGCAGTAGTTGTGAGTTGTAGTTGTGAGCTGTAACTGTGAGTAGTAGTTGTATTTTATAAAAATGTTTGGTAACGTAGCTGTAGTTGTAAATATAATGTGTAAAACTGTCCATAAATGCTCTAAGCTCCTAAATGCTACTTCATAGAGCATTGAAAAAAGAGCATTCCGAAAAGATAAATAAAGCTACTTGTTGTTTGCCAAACGAACATTAAAATTCACAACGTTGAATACTCACCAAACACATCCTAAGTGTCTTGATCAAAATCAAAAGTTTATATAAAACATGCATAAAATTATTTTAATAATTTAAATAGTAGTACAAACTATGACGCTTATTTTACAAGCAGGGTAATTATATATAAAGGTGTTACAATACCCTAAGGCGGATCTTCTCCAACCATCATTACCTTATTTTTGATACCGTTGTATTATGCGGACATACGGGTAGTATTATATTATTAGGTAACTACTTTGAAGATGTGTTTAGACACCTTATGTCAAGTGTGGAGTTAAAAGAGGTACATTATGCTTCTCTTGAAACAAAAATAAACATTAATTTTGTGATAACTCAAAATATTAAAGTGAACCATTTATTTTGAGTCTAAAATGATTATGCTATAAATAAATAAAAAATAAAAAATTGGTTACAATGAAATTAAAGTTTATCTTACCCTTATATAAAAGAAATTAATTTGCACATTGATAATTTTGATTAAGACACTTTAATTTTATTTATTTGTACAATTAGGGTATATTGGCAAAAATAGCGGTAGCAGTGAGCAGTAGCTGTGAACTAGAGCTTGTGGAGTTAGTAGTTGTGAGTGTAGTTATGTGCTTGTTAACTGTGAGTAGTAATTTGTTTTTTATAAACATGTTTGGTAACGTAGCTGTAGTTGTAAATATAATGTGTAAAACTGCCCCTAAATGCTCTAAGCTCCTAAATGCTACTTCATAGAGCATTGAAAAAGAAGCATTCCGAAAAGATAAATAAAGCTACTTGCTGTTTGCCAAACGAACATTAAAATTCATAACGTTGAATACTCACCAAACACATCCTAAGTGTCTTGATCAAAATCAAAAGTTTATATAAAACATGCATAAAATTATTTTAATAATTTAAATAGTAGTACAAACTATGACGCTTATTTTACAAGCAGGGTAATTATATATAAAGGTGTTACAATACCCTAAGGCGGATCTTCTCCAACCATCATTACCTTATTTTTGATACCGTTGTATTATGCGGACATACGGGTAGTATTATATTATTATATTACTACTATATACAAAAGGCAGACGCCCCGGCCCGCCAAAAATTTAATGCAACCCGCCCCGAAATTTAATGCTGCCTTTTTTTTTTTTTTCTTTTCTTTACATTGACTCTTTTTTTTTACTTTTTTTTAACCCTTTTTTTTCTCAAAAACTTTTTAAAATAAAACTTTATTTTTTTTCTCGGAATACCCTCTCGCGCTGTTTGAGTCATCGGTCTGTTTTTTTATGAATAAACCTTTAAGTTTCCTCAAACCTCGCGCTCCGCTAATCGTCCCGTTCTTTTTTTTCCTAAAAAAAATTTTAAAATAAAATTTTCCCTTTTTCTTTCCTCGAAATACCCTCTCGCACTGTCGGAGCCATCGGTCTGTTTTTTTATGAATATTTTTTTGTTAACAGTTATTTTTTTTTTTACCATTTTTTTTTCCTTTTTTTTCCTCAAAAAGTTTTTAAAAGTAAACTTTTTTTCCTCAAAAAAATTTTAAGATAAAATTTTCCTTTTTTTTACCGGGGTGCATTTAATATGCGGATCAAACCCTACCCGGTCCGAGTTACCTCATTCGATTTTCGGTTTTTTTTTCTTTAGAAAAAAAAATTTGTCTTTCTTTTTTTTAATACTCTCTCGCACCTTTTTTGTCACGGTCTGGTTTTTTTATGAATGTTCCGAAACATTAAAAAAAAAAAAATTAATTGTTTTTTTGCTTTTTTTTCATAAATATTCATCACACTTTTCTGAGTTATCGGTTATTGTCGGGTCGACCGACCCTTAGTCCGCCCGATCGTTACACCTTTTTTTAATTTACGGAAAGTTAGCCCCTAAAATATTTCGAAAATACCCCTCGCACTATGTGTTAAATTACGATCTGTTTTTTTATGAATAAAACTTTAAGTTTCCTCAAACCTCGCGCTCCGCTAAGCGTCCCGTTCTTTTTTTCCCTCAAAAAATTTTTAAAATAAAATTTTCCTTTTTTTTTCCTCGGAATACCCTCTCGCACTGTTGGAGTCATCGGTATGTTTTTTTATGAATATTTTTTTTTAACAGTTAGTTTTTTTTTACCAGTTTTTTTTCCTTTTTTTTTCTCAAAAAGTTTTTAAAATAAAACTTTCCTTTTTTTCCCTCGGAATACCCTCTCGCGCTGTTTTAGTCATCGGTCTGTTTTTTTATGAATAAAACTTTAAGTTTCCTCAAACCTCGCGCTGCGCTAATCGTCCCGCAACGGCGCACGGTCGCCATTTTTTTTTCCTTTTTTTTTCAAAAAATTTCTAAAATAAAATTTTCCTTTTTTTTCCTCGGAATACCCTCTCGCACTGTTTGAGTCATCGGTCTGTTTTTTTATGAATAAAACTTTAAGTTTCCTCAAACCTCGCGCTCCGCTAAGCGTCCCGTTCTTTTTTTCCCTCAAAAAATTTTTAAAATAAAATTTTCCTTTTTTTTTCCTCGGAATACCCTCTCGCACTGTTGGAGTCATCGGTATGTTTTTTTATGAATATTTTTTTTTAAACAGTTAGTTTTTTTTTTACCATTTTTTTTCCTTTTTATTTCTCAAAAAGTTTTTAAAATAAAACTTTCCTTTTTTTCCTTCGGAATACCCTCTCGCTCTGTTTTAGTCATCTGTCTGTTTTTTTATGAATAAAACTTTAAGTTTCCTCAAACCTCGCGCTGCGCTAATCGTCCCGCAACGACGCACGGTCGCCATTTTTTTTTCCCCTTTT
This sequence comes from Tanacetum coccineum, assembly GCA_026074375.1. NCBI lineage: Eukaryota > Viridiplantae > Streptophyta > Magnoliopsida > Asterales > Asteraceae > Tanacetum > Tanacetum coccineum. Next base: position 25,264 of record BQNB010053082.1, read on the forward strand.
TTTTCAAAAAATTTCTAAAATAAAATTTTCTTTTTTTTTCCTCGGAATACCCTCTCGCATGCATTAAATGGCCTTTTGCATTTGGACACCCCCACTTTAATGAAAGGTTTTTTTTTTTGTTTTTTTGTTTTTTTTAACAGTTACTTCTTTCTTTTTTTATCATTTTTTTCCCTTTTTTTTCTGAAATTTTTTTAAAATAAAACTTTCCTTTTTTTTCCCTTCTCGCACTTTTTTAGTCATCGGTCTGTTTTTTTTATGAATAACAATAGAACTAACCACGTACGCGCTTCAGGTGCATTAAGTTGCATTAAATGCACCGGGTTGACCCGACCCGGTCCGAACATTTTTTAAAAAAAAAAAATTTATTGTTTTTTGCTTTATTTTTCCAAAATATTCACTCGCATTTTTTCAGTTATCGGTATTGTCGGGTCGACCCGACCCGGTCCGCCCCGACCCGTTCCTTTTTTTATTTACGAAATAGCCCCTCAAATATTTACGAAATACCCCCTCGCACTATGTGTTAAATTACGAAAACTACCCTCATTTTTTTTTATTTTATAAAATACCCCTTTCCCCACTAGCGGTCGACCGTTAGTTTTTTTTAGAATGCACCAAAACAGTGCTTGAAATCGGTCGTTACTTAACGACCTTTAATTTTTTTTTTACAAAAATATACCTTCTAACACGTTCAACCAAAAACACCGGCCGCCAAACATCCCGCAGCAGAGCGCGGGTGAACCTAACTTGTTATACATATATATTAAAAGGCAAGAATCGGAAAACGTGCCTGAGTAAATGCATTGAATACCGGGTTGCTCTTACCCATTGTATCCGGGTTTTTTTACCCGGGAAGTTATTTAATGTGCCTACCCGGTTTCTCTCTTATCTCTCTCACAAACTCTCTCAGTTTCTCCACTCTTCCACAGTTACATCTTTACTCGCCTCTCCACTTAGCCAGGTGTCTTTCTAACCATGACTCATCAAACCCACTATTGTCCTCCAATTTCAATCCCATCACTCCCAATTCAGTTTTCCCTAATTCTTTTTTTAGGGTTCTCAAAAACTCCAAAAACACAAACAGAAAAACTCAAAAAACCCAAACAAATGAGAACTTA